>BQNB010015634.1:0-72923 GCA_026074375.1 Tanacetum coccineum
ATCTTGAACTTTTCTTGAATAACCCTTTCAAACACTAAATCAAGCCTTCAATACACCTTAAAATACCTTAGATATGATGTTAGAATACTTGAATACTTGGTAATAAAAATTGTATGGATTGTTTGTGTGTGCTTGTGTTTAGCCGTGGGCTAGGGAGGACACAAGAGAGAAATGAGTAAAGTTTTTGGCTTAAGGAATGAGAAGTGTGCTATCTTGTTAGTCTAGCACTCTTTATATACTACAAGGATAAGTCAAAGACACTATTTAAGATCTAGACTAAATGAAAACAAGGGGAGGGAATTAAAGAAGAACTTTGGTCAAATTTACTAGTCATGAGCTAGCATAATGAGTTCTAATGTTTGTACAATGATCTTGATAAAGTTTTTGTGTGCTCAAAGCCCCCTTCTGAGCTTATTGTATCTGAATTTTTGGGGGAGGGAGGAACTAATATGAGTCTTAGATATTTTGAGGTAATATCTTGCAGTACTTGTAGTTTTAATATGTATAGATTAAGTGTAGAAGTATAAACTTGTAATGTGTAGGTTTTGGTTTGGTTCCTTTATGCATAATTCGGCCAACATGGTAAACATAGGTGAAGTTTTATAAAACATTGAGTATTGGGTATAATAATGAGTATTTGTTGAAGCGTAGATAAGTTTGGGTGGTTTCGTGAATGCCTAAATGTATTTTATCGCGAAACGTAAACACTTTACGTAACCAATAAAAATAAAATGTGCAAAGTTAATAATTATCCTCCAAATAATTATCTAACACTTGCTTGACAGTTTACGTTGATTGACAATTTTTAGTTTACGCGATTTAACTTAACGATTAAAATTAAAAGCAAACACGTACGAGACTAAAAATAAATAGTAAAATAAATGACGTCATAAAATGACCTGAAAACACGGGGTGTTATAGTCGTCCCCCGTTACATGATCCTTGTCCTCAAAGCTTAACACGCGGCACTTGACGACGGTGCGGTTTTTGTGAAGAGATGCGGATATTTCTTTTGAAATTGGTCTTCACGTTCCCATGTGAACTCAGGACATCTCCTAGAGTTCCATCGAACCTTGACAATTAGGATACAGCTTTGCTTTAACCGTTTGATTTCTTGATCCATGATTTCTACTGGTTCCTCGATAAAATGAAGCTTGTCATCAATGTGGAGTCCATCAAACGGAACGGCTAATGGTTCGTCGGCATAACACTTCTTCAAGTTGGATACGTGAAACGTATGATCAACCCTGCTTAACTCTTGAGGCAGCTCAAGCTTGTAAGCAATGACTCCAGCCTTAGCCAACACCTTGAAAGGTCCAACATATCTGGGGCTTAACTTCTCCCATTTGCCAAAGCGTACTACTCCTTTCCAAGGCGAAACCTTAAGCATAACTCTATCCCCAACTTGAAATTCCATCGGATTACGCTTTAAATCGGCGTAACTCTTTAGTCGATCATGAGCAGCTTGAATCCTTTGTTTGATCTAGATGATCTTCTCGGTTGTCTCTTGAACCATTTCTGGACCGGTGAGTTGAAATTCTTCAACCTCGACCCAACAAACAGGTGAGCGATACTTTTAACCATAAAGCGCCTCAAATGGTGTAGCCTTGATACTAGCGTGATAACTATTGTTATATGAAAACTCAACTAATGGCAAATGGTTAACCCAAACCTTTCCAAAGTCGATCACACAAGCACGCAGCATATCCTTGAGAGTTTGAATAGTACTCTCGCTTTGGCCGTCAGTTTGCGGATGGTATGCCATACTCGTATCCAAATTCGTACCCAGTGCTTTCTTAAGTGACCTCTAAAAATTTGATGCGAACCTAGGGTCGCGATCACAAATGATTGAAACAGGTATTCCATGCATCGTGACTACCTCTTTCAGGTATATTCTTGCCAATCTTTCCATGGGATCTATTTCCCTCATTGGTACAAAGATTGCAGATTTAGTAAGTCGATCAACAATGACCCAAATGATGTCATAACCTTGTGACGACTTAGGAAGCTTCGTGATAAAATCCATAGTGATATTATCTCATTTCCATTGAGGTAACTCGGGTTGCACCAATAAACCCGATGGACTTTGGTGTTCAGCCTTGACCTTAGCACATGTCAAACATTTGCTAACGTAGGTGGCGATATAGGCCTTCATATTGAGCCACCAATATAGCTTCTTCATGTCCTGATACATCTTGTCGGAACCTGAATGGATAGAGTATTTTGACTTGTGGGACTTGTGCATGATCACAGTCCTTAAATCACCATAACATGGTAACCAACTCCTGCCATTTAAGCATAGAATTCCATAGGCGCGAGGTTCCAACTTTTCCTTTGGTATATCCTTCCTGATCATACCTCCTACGTCTTCCTTTTTCAAGTTATCTGGTTTTTGTGCTTTTATTTGAGCTTCCAAAATTTGTTTGGGGAGATTCAAACCAATAGTCATGACTAAGGCTCGAACCCATAGTGGCTTATTCTGTTCTTTACGACTTAAGGCATCGGCCACTACTTTTGCTTTCCCCAGGTGGTAACGTATTTCACAATCGTAATCGTTGAGCAACTCTAACCAACGACGTTGCCTCATGTTCAGCTCCTTTTGATCAAGAATGTGTTGTAAAATCTTGTGATTTGTGAACACCATACACTTGGTTCTGTACAAATAGTGTCTCCAAATTTTTAGAGCAAACATTACCGATCCAAGTTCCAAATCATGAGTCGTATAGTTTTTCTCATGAATTTTCAATTGGCGTTATGCATAAGCAATTACTTTCTCCCTTTGCATTAATACAGCACCCAATCCCTTATACGAAGCATTGCAATAAACCACAAAATCCTTTCTTCCTTCAGGTAGAGCCAGAATTAGCGCATTGCGCAACTTTTGCTTTATTAACTGGAAGGCGGCTTCCTCCTTGTCACCCCAATCAAACTTAACTCCTTTCTGAGTAAGCTTGGTCATTGATTTGGCAATCTTTGAAAATCCTTTGATGAATCTTCAATAATAACCGGCAAGACCTAAAAATTGGCGAATCTTCGTTGGTGTCTTAGGAGATGCCCAATCTTTTATGGATTTGATCTTGGCGGGATCCACGTGAATGCCTTGACTATCAATCACGTAGCCGATAAATTATACCTTAGGAATCCAAAATTCACATTTAGAGAATTTTGCATACAACTCCTATTTCTTAAGCAATTCTAGAATTGCCTTAAGATGTTCTCCGTGTTTTATTTGTTCTTCGAGTACATGAGAATATCGTCAATATAGACAATCATAAATTTATCCAAATATGGCTTGCACACTCGGTTCATGAGATCCATAAATACCGCCAGTGCGTTCGTCAAACCTAATGGCATAACTTGGAACTCGTAATGACCATATCGAGATCTGAATGTCGTCTTCAGAATATCTTCTTCACGTACTCGAAGCTAGTGATAACCTGATCGTAGGTCTATCTTAGAATAAATGTTGGATAATTGTAGTTGATCAAATAAATCATCGATCCTTAGGAGTGGATAACGATTCTTCACCGTCAGCTTGTTCAGTTCTCGGAAGTCGATGCACATTTGAAATGATCCATCCTTCTTCTTGACAAACAAGACTAGAGCTCCCCAAGGTGAGGAACTTGGCCTTATGAAGCCTTTGTCGGAAAGCTCCTGGAGTTGATCCGACAATTCCTTTATTTCAGATGGGGCCAATCGATAAGGTGCATGTGCTACAGGTGCAGCACCAGGTTTCAAATAGATCTAAAATTCCACTTGTCCAGTCAGAGGAAGACCCGGAAAGTCCTCAGTAAATACTTTAGGAAAATCTTGAACGATTGGTACGTCCTCAAGGCGCTTCCCCTGTGACTTGTCTTCAGTCTTCTTTGTAGTAACATGTGCCAAAAAGACATGGCATCATTTTAGCATGTACTTCTGCGTTTTAGTGCACGAGATTATGTTCAATCGAGTCTCGTTTCCCCAGTTGCTTCCGTTACCACGAACAATCAACGTTTCATTTCCCCAGGGAATACGAATGATTTTCTTGGCACAAACAAGGACAGCATGGTACTTTGCCAACCAATCCATACTAATTATAACGTCAAAACTACCAAGTTCTATGGGCATAAAGTTGATATTGAATGGATGATTTAAGAATTTTAATGTACAACCCTGAATGATTGTATTTAACCTAATTATTCTCCCGTCGACTAGTTCAGCATCATAATAATGATCTAAGGTAGTTGGTGTAATATCAATTTGGGAGCTAAATGCAGTAGACATAAAAATCCTATCGGCACCAGTATCAAATAGGATATAAGCATAGCGGTTGTTTAGAAGGAACGTACCCGTGACAATGTTAGAGTCCTATACCCTTCCTCTACACATCCGTTATAAGATATTCTAAGGTGATCCAAGCATTGACTATCCTTTTTCAAGTATTAATCAGCAAGAAAAGTGAAATAGGGTTTTATAAAATGGAAAGCTGGGTTTTTTATATCTAAACAAAGGTTTTAGATACTTTGGTTCATCATCTTACATCAATAATAAGGTTATCTAACAAACTTCATGTCTTTACTTTCATAATTTTTATATGTTTTACCATGTTCTTTATGGCTTAAAATCACCACTTTAGGTCCTTTTTTTAAATGTAATTGAGTTATACTTATGTTTATGGAATTTTCACAAATTTTCGTATGTCATAATGTTTTATATTTAATGGAAAAATGTATTAATAATTATGTTGAATGTTGTTTAATTATAAATTGATTTTGTATGAATTAGGGTTTTAAAGTTTACTTAAGAGGTTATGATTAAAAGTTATACATAAATGTTATAAAGGCTGTTTTAAATTCATGTTTCATACATCAGGTTTGACATTATATAAAAATTAAATACGCCTAATGACTGATACCAAAATGATAAGAAACTTGAAAAAACCGATTTATACACGAAAAAAGATACGTTAGTACGAGTTTTCGACGAGGAATACTTTTATAAAACTATTTTTTATAAAATTTACTATTCATTACGAAAGTGAGATTTTTTAAAAACATCAAAATTTATGATATAATTTTAATTACGCGATATCACTCGTAAGAATCGTTATAATACGGAGCTATAACGATTTAAAAATACGACGTTATTCGATGCTTTTCTATAACAAAAAACTATATAAATAAGTATATGTATGTTATTGAACAGTAAAAAGTACTATTCATCAGAAAAAACGTAAAATTTTAAAAATGTTATATTTATGATAACTCGATGCTTTAATACGGATAGGCGTGGTAGTAAGAAAAGCGCGAAACGGATTAGGAACGAGAAAGCTACGCCTTTTTACAAGTTTATAATTATAAACATTTTTGTTATTAATTATTGGTTTTCACTTAAAACGAGTAGACGGTGATGTTGCTATATAGAATAATACGTTGTTTTAGTTATCAAAGTACTATATTACTGGGAGTTTCATAATGTTGGATGGCCTCTTCGGGGTGGTCGTATTCGACGATGTGCTGGATTACGATTTAAAAGTGTCCTAGACTCCTCATTCGATCTCATACACGACCTTCTTAATTATGATAGACCGAACGATAGTTTGATGAGCTATATTATATTAATCTAAGTGCTTAGTACTTATACGACCTAATATTCTGGATTAGGTTGCTTCGGTTCACTTCGTGACGACATTTTTTCATATTGTGATATTACTTGTGGATTAATATATCTCTCGAGGTGATTTGAGGCATAGCCCCCCTTTCTTACAATTGTTTTACTAATTCTAAGGGCCGTGATTTACATTGACTTGTTTTTTAACTATTTGGTCACAAGTGTTGTTCAAAGTGTATGCATCCAGATTACTGCTGATTATTAAGCTAGTTACCTTTATTGCCGTGAAGTCCCTATTATCATGAAACTTATAGCTATTATAGTGAGCGCTGGGCTGTTATGGATAGATCTATCGGGACTAACAATCCCCACCCTTTCTTGGGTCACTTGTTTGATCGGGTGCATTTACATTGTAGAGTTGTTAGGGTGTTGGGCCAAGCATCCTAATTTTCGATTGGGGCACATTATCTATTAAGGGATTTGGTGTCATTGAGCTTAAGGGCAATAATAAATGTTTTGGACTTCTGAATGTGTTTCAGAGTCTACATTACTTCGATCATTGTGGTCAACCCTTTTTACTGATAACCTAATGATTTTTTCAACTCAAACTGTGTGTTGACTTTTAGCATGTTAAATTTCAGCGGTCCTAGGGTCTGAAGCGATTGGACGGGGGCCGTGGCGGTATCAATGAAGACGGATTATGTGTTTCTATCTAAAGTTTACGCAACTTTTATTTGATCTTTAAAAACTTAGTCGTCTTTTTGGTATTATGGAACGCTTTTGTTAAATTAAGAATGTTTATGACTTTTATAAACTTAATTGGGACCTTATGTATTACTCTGAATATTTTGCTATAAATGAAATATTATCTTTAAATGTCCCATTTTGGTCGTTTACCATTCTTGTTTGTTGTACTTTGAAGTAGCACCCCAATGTTACTATTCCGCTGCTACCTAATTTTGGGGTTGTTACAGATGCGTACCAGAGCCAAGTTTTTAGGGAAATGGGTTCCATTTTCAAAACCTAGTCTATTATAAACCCACAAATGTCTATAATGTTGTCTTTTCTTTATTTTTAAATACAGAATCCTTCACCGCCTATCCGAATATCCACCGGCGCGTATTCCATGACCATACTTACTTTTCCGATTATCATTATTTACATTATCTATAATCTTATATTTATAATACCTTGTTTTAAATTCGATCTCATTACGTCTATCTTTTTGACATATCAAAATATCTATTTTATCGGTCATATATGTGAATATTGGACTTCCTGACTTAATTTATGATTATTTATATCATTTATCAATTATTTAACATTGTGCCTACTCTGCATACTCTTTACAAAATATCTCAACAGAATTGTGTACCTTTCGTGTTTGCCAGTCGCATGACCGCCTAGGAGATTTAAGAAGAAATATTTGTTAGGAAGGATAGTGGGAAAAGCGTGTGGGCCAAAGCAATTGAAAAATATGAAAAAGATAGAGCTGACACAATCATACTGGTTGATCCAGATCAACAGAAACTGAGGAAAACTGTTGTACAGAGATGCATGGGATGTTAGTATAAGACATTTTGAATGGCAAGCCTCACTCTTTCAAGGGGAACTGTAGTTGTGACTTCGAGGACTGAAACGTTGGTTCGAAAAGATGGAGCAAGTGTTTGAAATTTGCAAATGTGCTGAAGATGACAAAGTAAAGTTTGCTATGTGCACGTTCGAGGGTCGTGCTCTGACCTGGTGGAACGGAAATGTTCAGACTTTGGGACTTGCTAATGCTAATCAGATCCCCTGGAGCAACGTGAAAGCTATGATGACCAACTTGAATCTGCCAGCAACTGAATCCAAAAGGATAGACAAAGTGCTTTGGACCATGAACTCTGAAAGGAGATGATATTGAAGCTTACAACAATCGTTTCCACGAACTGGCCTTGATGTGTCATGAATTGGTGCCTACTGAAAAGAAGAAGATTGAAAGGTATATTCGTGGGTTTCCTGAAAGAATCAAAGGAAACATCACTTCTTCAAAGCCTGCGACCTTGCATGAGGCAATCAACATGGCCCGTGAACTGGTCGAGCAAGCAGTTCAGGGTAGGGCTGCAAGAATTGGGGAAAGCAATAAAAGGAAATGGGAAGACAACCAGAGAAACAACAATAACAATAACTATAACTACAACAAATCTACAACAATCAACTATAACCACACCGAAACAAACAATATCATCAACAGCAACAAAATAGGAGACGGAAATTGTCAGGGATATGCTGCAGACCCAAGCAGGAGGAAAGATTTATGCTGGAAATTTACCAAAATGTAATCGGTGCAACTTACATCATCATGGACCGTGTCCTCAAAAGTGTTGGAGATGCCAAAGATTTGGGCACCTGGAGAAGGATTGTAGAATTAGGCTTCAGGGTGCAGGTAATGACTTACTGCAAAATGTGACATGTTTCGGGGGGTGTGGAGAGTAGGACATTCAAAGGATAAGAGATCCGAAAGGCAGGGAATCAGCAAAATGGATAGAGCTCATGTTTAGGGAGGCTTTCGTCCGGTGTTGATAAATCCACAGAAGAATACGAATGTGGTCAAGGGTTACGTTTCTTTCTTAATGATTCTCTAACGATTGTATTCTCTTGATTTTCGGGTTGCTGAGAAGAGTTCTTGTATCTTCCTGCGTTTACGCATTTTATTAACATTGCCCCTTGTACTCTAACACTAGCTACGAAGTAGAGTTAGCTGACGGAAAAGTCGTTTAGACCAATACCATTTTACGTTGTTGCACCTTAGTCTGTTAATCCACGTGTTCAAAAATAGACTTGTTGCCAACCGGCTAGGACGCTTTGATGTTATCATTGGAATGGATTGGTTGGGGGGAAAAAAATACCACTATGCTCTCATCGATTGTTATGAGAAGTTTGTCCGTATTCCTCTCCCGATTGGCAAGATTCTGAAGTTCAAGGGCGAGAGGCCGGAAAAGGATCTTCAGGTCACATGCCTGTTTCAAGGATGATGAGAAAAAGCTGATGACATACGTGTTGTCGAGACTTCCCTGAGGTATTTCCAGTCGATTGTTAGGTTTACTCTTTTGCGAGAGATAGTAATTTCCACATTGGATCAGATTCCAGGCGCTTCGCCAGTTGTTAGATTCTCCATTACGGTTAGCCCCTTCAGAAATGTCTAGAATTATCGAACCAGCTTAAGATCTTCAGAGAAGGGTTTTATTCGACCAAGTCATCTCACCATGGGGGAGCACCCGTGCTCTTTGTCATGAAGGAAAGACGGTTCGGTGAGATTGTGTATTGAATACAGGGAACTAAACAAGTTAACTATAGAAGAAACCGTTTAACCCTCTCCCCAGAATTGATGACCTTGTTTGGACCATTACAAGGTGCTGTTTGATGTTTCTCGAGATAGATCTTCGCGTCAGAGATTTCATTAGTTGGATGAGTACCGAGAGAAGATATACGAAGGACCGCGTTTAGAACCAGATACTGAGCTCTTTAAGTTCCAACAGTCATGCCATTTGGACTAACAAACGCACCAACAATATTTATGGACTTAATGACCGCGTCTGCCAAGCCGTATTTGGACAAATTTGTAATTGTGTTTCATTGACGACATTTCTTAATCTTACTAAAGTCAGAAGAGAAAAACATGAGTCACACTTGAAGACGATTTAGACTTTACTCCAGAAGGAGGAAGTTGTCGCCAACTTTTCAAAGTGACGAAATTTTGGTTACAAGAAGTACCAGTTCCGGGACATGTGGTCATCCGTGACGGTATCACGTGGTTCCCTAGCAAATGTGTGAGTTCGGTCAAGAACTGGAAGACCCCTGAATCGTCAACTGAAATTCGTTCATTTCTAGATTTTTAGCGGGTTACTACCAAAGGTTTATTGAGAATTTCTCTAAGATCGCAATGCCCCTCTCCTGTTGACTCAAAAGATAAGAACTGTATGTGTGGGGTGATAAGCAAGATGAACCGTTCAAATTATGAAGGAGAAATAAACTATGCATGCTCCTGTTGTTGGCATCCCCCGATGGACCCGATGACTTTTGTGGTCTATTGTGATGCATCAAAACAAGGTTTTGGGTGCGTGCTGATGCAACGGGGCAAGGTGATAGCATATGCGTCAAGACAGTTGAAGAAGCATGAGAAAAATTATACCACCCATGACCTGGAATTGGGTGCGGTGGTGTTCGCTCTTAAAATCTGGAGACATTTTCTTTAGGGACGGGAAAAGTGTTATCTACACTGACTACCAGAGTCTCCTGTACTTATTTGCCGATGGATTTAAATATGCGCCAAAGGCGTGGTGGTATGGATCGAACTTACTCCAGTGACTACGGAGAGTGGAGATCATAAATACCACCGAGCAAGGCGAAAGTTTTGGTTGGCAGGATGCCTTGAGCAGGAAAGAAAGACTCAAGCCTGACGGAGTAAGTGCTTATGAGTATTACTATTTACATCTGGACTTAAGACTAAGTTTTTGGATGCACAGAGCAATGCTTCAAGGATCTCAAAGCCCCAACTGAATGGCTAAGAGGATTAGAATAGCCCCCTTTTTCTACAATTGTTTTACAAAATCTATTGGGTGAATTACATTGCTTGTTTTACTATTGGACACAAGTGTTTTTCAAAGTGTATGCTATCCAGATTACTGCCTGATTATTAATGCCTAAGTTACCTTATTGCCGTGAAGTCCCTATTTATCATGAACCGTTAATTGCTATTGTAGTAAGCGCGAGTGTTGTGGATAGATCTATCGGGACTGACAATCCCCACCTTTCCTTGGGTCACTAGTTTGATCAAGGTGCATTTAACATTGAGAGGTGTTAGGTTGTTGGCAAGCATCCTATATTCTGATTGGGGCACAAATCTAGTTAAGGCTTCGGGGTCATGAGCTTAGTGCAATAATAAACGTTTTGGACTACTGAATGTGTTTCAGAGTCTACTATTACTTCGATCTTGTGGTCCACCCTTTTTACCGATAAACCTATGATTTCACTCAACCTTTGTGTTGACTTTTAGCATGTAATTTCAGGTCCTAAGGTATGAAGATTGGACGGGAGCCGTGGCGGATATCAATGAAGACGGATCCTGTGTTTTATCTAAAGTCTATGCAACTTTTATTATCTTTAAAAAAACTTAAGTCATCTTTTGGTATTATGAAGCTTTTGGTATAATTAAAAATGTATGTGAAATGTTTATGACTTATAAAACATATGGGACCTAATGTATAAACTCTGATATTTTGCTATGGCATCGAATGAAATCTTATCTTAAACGTCCATTTATGGTCGTTTCCTATATCTTGATTGTTGTACTTTGACGTAGCACCCCATTGTTACCATTCCGCTGCTACCTAATTTTGGGGGTGTTATAGCTAGTCAGTCGAAGGCCCATGAAAGCCAAGCCCTAACCGGCCACTTAAGGATATATAAACCCTTTCCATGCTATGGAAAGGGTGTTGGTTGTTCATTTCATTTCACATAGTAACATTACATTTTCTTTCTTACTTTCTCTCTCTAAGTGTTCATCCAACCACCTCTCTTTCTCTCTCTAAACTCTATATTTAATCCATCCCTTGTGTGTGTTAAGATATTCTACAATTGGTATCAAGAGCCATGGGGGTGTTTGTGAAGGTTTTATGTGTGTTTTTTACTCTTTTTAGGCGTGTTTGTTGGTTCGAACCTCTCAAGAAGTTTTCACTTTTTGAGGGTAGTTGAGACCGAGTTGTTACTTAAGGTCTCCATGGAAGGGAGTGGTACGATTTGGTAAGAAATGGAAAGCTAGCACCACGATATGTGGGGACATTTTGAAATCGTGGAGCGTGTGGACCGGTGCTTATCTGCTGAATTTACTCCAGAGCATAAGTTTTATCCAACGACACGTTTCATGTGTCGAACCTCAAGAAATGCTTGGCTGAGCCAGATTTCAGGTGCATTGGAGCGATCGATATGATGTAAATCTATATTTTGTTGAATAACCTTAATGAGATCGTGGAACGAGATGTGAAAAAGACTAAGCGAAGGGGGGGAAGAATTCCATAGTCCAAGTTTGTGTGGAACTCTCACAAGGAGCTGAGTAGACCTGGGAACAGGAAGACCAATTCCCGGATGAAAATATCCCTCCCTGCCACCTGCGGAGGCCAATTTTCTCCGAACCCGTACTTTCCTCAAGTGCCGCAACTTGAGCCTTGAGGACAAGGCTCTTCTAACCGGAGGAGACTGTAACATTTTGTATTTTCAGGTCATTTATGAAGTCATCTATTTTACTAATTTTTTTTCCGTACGCGTTTACTTTTAATTCTCATTATATAGTAAAATCGCGTAAACTAAAAATCAACAATTAACGTAAACGGACACCAAAAGAATTAAAGTTTTTGTCAAGCAAGCAATATATTATTTTTATGAAAGTAATAATCAACTTTTTATATTTTATTTTTATTGGTTGCGTAAAACGTTTACGTTTCGCAATTTAATACATTTAGGCATACCCGGAAGCACCAAAACCTTTCTACGCTTCAACAAATACCCACATTTATACCCAATACCTAAAAATAACAAAATATCTTACATATATGCATGCATAAACGCGATTTTAGGTGTTTACCATCAAGAAAATATCACAAAAATCCTGGAACTTGTCTTTTGTACATCACTTGCCAATAACCCTAGCCATACCTCCCATACCTTTTGACCAAAGACATACAATGTTAACTTGTAAGCTTCCATACTTATTCCATACTTTCCTTGAAACCCTCATCTTGTCTTTGACTAGTCATTATGGTATTTAAGGACTTTGCTAGTGAAATACACACACACTTCTCATTTTAAAGGTGTAAAACACAAAAACTCCTCCTCCCCCTAGCTCACGGCAAACAACAAACCAACACCAAATCCTTACAAAATTTTACTTATCACATTTACATACATTCCTACAACATATCTAAGATGTCCTAAGAAGATTTGAAGGCTTGGTTAAGTCTTTACAAGTGTTAAGCAAGAAAAATGGAAGATTAGGGTTTAGGGTTTCAAGATCTTGCAAGCTTGGGTTTATAATCTAAACAAGGGTTTAGATTGTGTTGGTTATCATATTACATCACCATAAGGTTACCTAAAACCCTTTATGTCTTTACATTTATCATTTTATGTGTATATAAGTTCTATGTAGTGAAATCACCATTAGGATGCTTTTAAAACATGTTTTTATGAAACACATCCAAACTTTCTGTTTGGATTCGACATATAACCTGGTCATTTTATAATTTTATAAGATAGTACGTCTCATGACGATTCCAAAAAGGTAAGAAACTCGAAAAACCGATTTATAACGAAAAAGATACGACGATTTCAAGTTTACGTTAAATATATACTTTTATAAAACTATTTTTATAAAAGTCATATTTCACCACAGAAACTTATATCTTTAAAACATCATATATCGATAAAACTTTTAAATTCGAAGACAGCTCGAAGAATCGATAAAACAGAGTTAAAACGAATACGTAAGCGACATTTACGAGATTTCTATAACTAAATCTATAAAAATAAATATATAACTGTTATGAACAGTAAAAATCACTATTCATCAGAAAAACTCAAATTTTGAAAATGTTATATTTTGATAACTCGTCTTAATACGAAGGCGTGGACGTAAGAAACGAAAGAAACGGACTTAAAACGAGAAAGTTACGCCAGTTTTACTAAAGTATACTTATAAACGTTTTTACTTTATAAATATGATTTCACTAAAACGATTAGATGGTGATGTAGCTATATAGAATTATATGTGGTATTAGTTAATCAAAGTACTATATTACTAGGGAGTTTCATAATGAGGCCTCTTCGGGTGGCGTATCGACGAGTTGTTGGATTTACGATTTAAAGTGTCCTAGCTCCTCATACTGAAATATAAATATATATATATATATATAAATGGGGGTTTAAAACATCACTACATGACCTCTTAATTATGATAGCCCGAACGATAGTATGATGAGCTATACGACCTATAAATAATCAAAGTGTTTAGTACTTATACGACATATATTGGATTAGGTTGCATTCGATCGTAATCGTGACACATTTTCTATTGTGAATACTTGTTGATTACCATTCACTCGAGGTGAGTTCATAGCCCCCTTTTTACTACGTGATTGTTTTACAAAATCTACGGGGTGAATTACATTGCTTGTTTTACTATTGGACACAAGTGTTTTTCTAAGTGTTTTCAAAGTGTATGCTATCCAGATTACTGCCTGAATATTATTGCTAAGTTACCTTATTGCCGTGAAGTCCCTATTTATCATGAACCGTTAATGGCTATTGTAGTAAGCGCGAGTGTTGGATAGATCTATCGGGACTGACAATCCCCACCTTTCCTTGGGTCACTAGTTTGATCAAGGTGCATTTAACATTAAGAGGTGTTAGGTTGTTGGCAAGCATCCTATATTCTGATTGGGGCACAAATCTAGTTAAGGCTTCGGGGTCATGAGCTTAGTGCAATAATAAAACGATTTGGACTACGAATGTGTTTTTCGAGTCTACTATTACTTCGATCATGTGGTCCACCCTTTTTAACCGATAAACCTATGATTTCACCAACCTTTGTGTTTACATTTTAGCATTTAATTTCATGTCAGGGTATGAAGTATTGAGGTGGAGCCATGGCGGGATATCAATGAAGACGGATCTGTAGTTAATCTATATTCAATGCAACATTTATTAATCTTTAAAAACTTAAGTAATCCTTTTATGGGATTAGAACTTTGTTTAATTAACTATGTACTTGAAATGTTTATACTCTTTTAAAACATATGGGACCTAATGTATAAAAAACTTTGATATTTTGCATATGGCATTCCGAATAATTTGATAAAAAAATTCTTGTCTAAACATCCATTTATGGTCGTTTCCTATATCTTGATTGTTGTACTTTGACGTAGCACCCCAATGTTACCATTCTGCTGCTACCTGATTTTGGGTGTGTTACATGTAAGGATCGTATATCCTCTTTGTTATCCTTATAATGTGACGATATTCACAGAATTACATTAGTTATCTTAAGTTGTACACGTAAGGACTAGAAATTACAAGTTGTATAAGGTAAGGCGTATATGGGCTATAAATACCCTCATAGAATTCACCAGGAGGGTGAGGATCTTGTAACAAGTGTGTGAAGAACTCTCTTTTTCTCTTAATGTAAACGCTCTTTCTCTCTCTCTACCTCCTTTAGATTCCAAATTCTTGTTTCAAGTCTCCTCGACCTTCTCGAATTTTGGTTGTTGAGTGATTCTTTGATACACGATTTACAAAGGGTATCAGAAGATACAAATCTCAGTTTATGTGTATAGGTTTGTATCACACACAAACATACACAACACACACAACTCTTGATGCGTAATTTTATTTTAAAATATATTTTATTCAAGTTTTAAATTTATAAAACTCGATTCACCTGACAAACGCACTAACGGACAGAGAACCCGATCGTGAGTAGTGTAGAGATGGTAAATCCGAGGTCGTCCCAAGAGCTAAGCGTCAATTAGTTTTAATTTGAATTGTCATGTTTGAAAATGGTTTTAAGTTGATTTATGAAAATAAGAGAAGAGTAAATTATAAAAATTAAAAGTGATAGAAGTAATCAGTGACAAAGGCGTGCTAGCCTAGCCATTTCATTACTACCGTTATAACTAGGTTTTCCTGTGCAATGTTACATCATGGTTTCTAAAGTCGACATACCTAAATAGATATATTTAGTCTGTCCTATAATTCCCTGCAATCACTAAGACCCTGTAAGTACACGAATTTAGGGCAACCAAGTCATAATGATTAATCCTAACTATCCCAAGAACTATCCCTAATAACCTATATAGATTATTAACCCTCTTTGAAAGACTTCCTGTGCTTTTTAAGTATATTAAGTGATAGAGGCGGTAACTTAGTTAGTTCCTACACTATGGATAGTGGTTGCAAAAAACCAACCTAGTACCCAGTTAATCCCATGTTCAATTGGTAATCTAATAACAGGATTAACATGCTCTAAACCACCCACAATACTACCAAAACCCAGGGTTACACAGTAATCAAAGGATATACAACGAAACCATAATCTAATAGTAAACAAACATTATAACAATAGTAGATTCATGACTAGGCCAGCACTTGAAGTGCCTAGCCACTCATAGCAACAACAAAGCAAGAATTAAGAAAGGTAATCTTGGATTGAAAACTATATTCTTACAAATGTGGTTTATGAATGATAAATACAAAAGAAGTTAGTGTGACTCCCTTAGACTTTAGCTAGAATTCTTCGAGGTATAGAAGCCTTGGTCGCTTCTTAGAGCTGTGGTGGAATGGTTGATGTTGAATTGTCTGAATGAGGCCTCTATTTATAGATTTCGAATATGTTACGGCGTAACCTTTTAGAGGTTTACGCCGTAAACTGCTGACGCGTACTTTCCATCTTGCAAGCTTAAAAGATGTTACGGCGTAATCAAGTGTCCATGTTACGCCGTAATGCTGACTCGGATGACTCAGCCTTCCATAATAATAATGTTACGGCGTAAACCTTGCGTGTGGTTACGCCGTAATGTTGCTGGATGACGTGTCTTGCCTTGAATAGGTTACGGCGTAACACTATCGTAGGGGTTACGCCGTAAAGTCTCGTAAGAATCCGTGTTTTCTTCATTTTTTGGTCCATTTCCCGTGTTTCTTGTCTCATACTTGCATTTTACCTGAAAACAACAAAATAACCGTAAAAGTATCGAATTCAAGTATTTATAAGACAATTGCAAGTATTTTCGTGGGGAAATTGACACTAAAAAGTATCTGATGACATCAAATAACGTAACTTTTATAGCATCATTTATCGCATGTAAATAACCCATTTTGTGTAATTATTAGAAAGAATTGTTACTTAATCGTTTGTATTTGAGAATTGCAGTAATTATGGAGTACTTAGTGAAGATTAGCCAAAAGGCACGCATTCTAGAGCTTAAACGAAAAAATATGAAGAAACTGATTCGGACACCCTATACGCCATATCCATCAAGGAAGATACGGCGTATCTGTGCCTGCACTTCACTAAAGACCACGAAGGAATGACGATCAATACGCCATATCTAGAGAAGATCTATACGCCGTATTCAGGATATAGTAATAAAATATTCTGGAAGATATCGAACGTGGTCCCTACTCCAAGAAACCCTTGATACGCCGTAATTAACGCTCAGTCAATACGCCGTATCAACCAAATTCTAGACCTTATAAATAGAAAACCTAAAAACGGGTTTTCAGTGTGCTAAATCATTTTTTCGATACCTTAACCATAAAAAGTTGATTTTCTAAAGAGAAAAGAGCAGAAGAGGTCTAGCATAGTAACTAATTCCGTAGGAAACACTTTGTAATCTCCTTTACTCTTGTAATCGTTCAGTTTTTGGTATCATTCGTTAACACGGTTAGTTTACCATGGCTAAATTATTACTCTTGTATTGATTATGATGTTTGAACGCTAATACCTTCGGGTATTAGCCATTATTATGAATATTTGAATGTTTGGTTTTGTTTATATAGATTGCTTAATTTATCGTTGATTGCTTGTTTATGAGTTCTGGAGTCAAGCCAGCAAAGAAGTAGACTCATTCCTTTTTCACTGGCTAGGGATATTCGACGTTATGCTCCCGCACCCCCTATCTCTTAAAGGCTCTGCGCTCCCGCATTCTGATTGATCCTGTGCAATGTTGTAATCCTGCTGTTCCTTTATCCCCCGCTCCTTTTCGTTCTTTTTGCTTCGAGCGCCCTTTCCCCTTCTCCGCACTCAAGTTGCTATCTTTCCTATGGCTTGGACCCTTTCCGTGCCTCTGAGGAAAGCACTTCCTGCTTAAAGAGGATCGGAAGAAGTTGAAGGTTGAGAAAGATGTGTACGAACAGAATGAACCCCAGATAGAGAAAGCGGACCAAGGGGAGCTTCAGCTTCCACTTTCGATTGGAGTTCTACGATGGGAAAGAAAGTAAGGAGTTAGAGCTCGGATTATCAGTTTATACTTGTTTACGTGCTTTTGTATGTGACCTATCATTCAACTGGATCTAGTGATACGGACCAAGTAATCTAGATGTCGGGATGGCTCTCCGTATAGTAATTTATACATCTAGACAAATAGGATCACGAATATTGACCTATGATTGCCTGTAGATTGCGAGTTTAGTTGGGCCGGCAGGTGACCCTTAGGATCAACGAGTATGTTCTTAATTAATTGGTGGCCAGTGGACTACTAGTGTATGAGTTGCCTTTAAGCAGTAAGTTGGTAAAGTCTTTATGATCTATGGTTTAACAAGATTACCATTGCTTTAACCCCTAAGATAGATTATAATCAGCAAATAAGGATGCTTTATGTGGATACGTTTAATTGTGACAGAATTCTTCATATCTAGGTCTTAGGATGAAGTAACACCTAACTCTTAAGAATAATATGCCGCCTCGAGATAAGTAATCATTACACTAAATAAACAAACCAACGTTCTAATTGTATTAATCATGGCTAATAAAATTTTCTTATATTTGGCTAGACCGCTCTTTTATCTTCTGTTAATTTACTTGCGTGTGTTATTGTGTCTTAAATTGATCTTAGATAACACTATTACGGCATAAACCTTGCGTATAGTTACGTCGTAATGTTGTAGGCTGACGTGTCTTGCTTGAATTATGTTACGGCATAACACTATCGTAGGGGTTACGTTGTAATGTCTCGTAAGAATCCATATTATCATCATCTTTTCGTCCATTTCCCGTGTTTCTTGTCACATACTTGCATTTTACCTGAAAATAATGAAATAACCATAAATGTATCGAATTCAAGTATTTATAAGATAATTGCAAGTATTTTTGTGAGGCAATTGACACTAAAAAGTATCAAATATTTGATGTTATCAAATATCACACCACTTAACTTCTGCTTGCCCTCAAGTAGACTTGTTAGAATAGTTTATAAAAAGATTTCTTTGATTTAACTCATAGAAATGAATCTATAAAAGACTTATGCTAGAAACATCAAAGCCGAACACCTCACGAAAAGGGGGTCAAAATTCACTCAATTCTCAACTAGTCTAAGTGTTCATTTTTGGGGTGATCGCTCAACTACACAGTCATAGCATGTATTCTATCATAAACTTAGGAAGTACACAAATCTGCACCAGTTAGAGTTACGGTCTAAACAATTCTTAAAGGCAACATGGGTGACATAACACAGGTTTATTAGGTGATATAAAGGGTTAGGATAGACATGGGATGCACATTTAATTGGTGTTAAGATAGAAACACAAAACAAATAGTCATATATAATCTAAGGTATTCATAACCGCCTACTGTCCATCCATAGTCCAAGTCTTCGAGTGAGAAAATATGATCATGCAAAAATCTGATCATATCATCAATATGGGTTAGCTAATAATGAGATCTTGTGGAGCATGCTAACCCATTCTTCACTAGGTGGCTTATAGTTGCACCACCTTTATACATCAGATGGCTTATAGTTACACATCCTCAAAATCACTAGGTGGCTTATAGTTGCACCAACTTTTTACTTAGTTGGTTTTGTACACGTAACCAACATCAGGAGTTAAATTACTAGGTGGCTTATAGTTGCACCACCTTTTCTCTTTTTTTAACAATACTCCTGTATATAACATATCACATATCCCCCCACTTGAGATAAACAGTATCGAAAGTGATAATATCAGGGGGTCTTCCATGATCATAATAATATGTCTTCAACGAAAGTGCCAATCTTCGAACAATTTTCCTGAACCATGGACTTAAGTAGCCAAAAAATTCAACACTAGGATAAATATAGACTACATGGTTGGCTAAGGCAAAATGGTATAACGAAACATAACAATGGGAGAAAACATAGATTGGCTTACCAGGTTGATCGAGGATGTATATATCACTATATGATGAGAGTACAAATTTTTTTTTTTACCCGGTCTGTGTTCGAAAATCCTATACCCCTGCTCAAGTCTCTCACTCTCCACTTATCTCCTCTCCATTCACATATCTTAGAATTCCTAAAAATGTAGCCCTTCCACTAACCATCCTAATTCCTGCCACTAATAAATAGGTACTCCTACCAGAATTACCCCTCAATATTTAATCAAAGTCTCCCCCACTTACTACGCCTACACCCCAATATTTTGATGGATTTTTGTTTAATGAGATGAAAGACAGACTCATTTAGAGCCTTTAAACCTCCACAAGTAATAATAACAGGGTTCATGTAAGTACCTCGCGCCACCGCGCAACTTCCTCGCCTTAAATTATAAGTTTCATTAAGAAAAACTATGTCCACCCTAAGTGAGTGAGATAACATTGGACATTTTTCAAAGAAAACTAGAAAATCAAAGGCAAGAATAGGTCAAGTGATAATTCTACTTCCATCCCCCCACTTCTTTTGTACAATGACCCTATTGTACATTAAGGAAATAAAATAAACAGGAAGAGTATAATTTAAACAAGAAACTCCTTTGAGCTTTGCTTCTGAACATATGAGATGTAATAAGCCAGTGGAGAAATTTAGAAAATCTCCATCTTAAGCAAGCTCATTTTCCCTTGTGATCACTAAAACAAACTAACAGCATAAAATCGCTCAATGATAAATATACAAGGAATACAAACCTAACTCACTTTCGTAGGAATCACGGTTGCATTTAGCATATGCAACAATCCTTTTAAATCACTTGGTGGCCCAAGTGGACGAGTGAAGTCTCGTGAGGGTTTCTAGAGAACATATCCACAAAGTTCATTTAGATATACAAGGTTTAGCAGTGCGTTAAAACTTTATTTTAAGGTTTTTCAGAAAGAGGTTACGGCGTAACTCCCATGGTTACGCCGTAATCATGTGGTATTTAAAAAAAATTAGTTTATAAGTTTACGGCGTAACCATAAGAAGGTTTACGTCGTAATTGAAAAGATTACGGCCTAACCATATATGTTACGCCGTAACTGCTGCTAAATCAGCAGATTTACCATAAAATTACGAGTCGAGTGGGTCTCGAAAGTTGCCTCCTAGTTGTTGGAACCTGCAAAACTAAGTAAAACATGCAAACCAACTAATATGCGGAAAATGAAATTTATTGATAAAAAGACGGGTTATCTCCCGACAAGCACTTTTGTTTATTAATGAGTCTTAAAGTTAGACTCATGTCCCCTCTATGTTTCGTCATATGACTCTTTCTCATTGTCACTCTGATATGTGCTTAAACACATATAATTTATTTCTTATTATTAAGCTAAAAAGACCAATAATGAACAATAAAAACATAAAAATGCATTGTATATGTGTGTTTTGTTAATTGTGTCTTGCAGGTAACGGATATATCACAAAAGGACAAAAATAAAGCAAAATAGACAAAGCTGAGCACGGGAATGGAAAGAGCGTGGGAAATCAAAGACGAAGGCATATACATCTATAAATGGTCCAAACGTACCCATTTAATGGGCCGGGTCAGCCCATTAACATTGTAACTTTATAAACCTTAGCCCTAAGTCCAAAATAAAACCAAATCCAATCCATAATTCCCTAATCCTGTCCAAGCCCATTAACAAAAGCCCAAACCAAATTTATGACCAGATCTAAGTCAAACCCATGTGGTCAAATGTTACTGTATATCTTTTTCATTTCCCTCGTTTTCACTTTTACATGGAGCAACAACACACAGGGTAAATCAAGCACACACCCCTTGCTTCTAAAAGACCCCTGACACGTCTGACAACTTATTAAGCCACGTTGGCGATCCCATGATTTCTTATTGGTTTAGAAACGTGGAGGGTGATCCTAGGGCTCTAAATGGATGGATTCAAGGTTGTTATGATTGAAGGGCTGTGATTAAAGATGAAGACGCTCCTCTTCACACCTAGAAACTTCTTCTTGTGCTATAAATATAAGATCAGATCACACAATGGAGGATATCTAGAGTAGGAGTAGTGTAGTTTTAGTAGCTTTTTAGTTTAGCTTATTTTTAGCTTGTTATGTTCTTTTCAATGTAATTTCCCTTTTCAAGCTTGTAATCACCTTTTAATTAATAAAATTTTAGTTTCCTTTTAAATTGAGTTTTAATTATGTTGTTACTATTAAGAAATATTGTTGAAACTGTGTTTAGAAATGATTAATAAGCTCTAATAAGCTCTCTTAAATATAAGCTACTGATTATTCACTTAAGCTTTACTAAAAGCTTAACTGAATAAGCCTTTCACTTAAACAATCTCAAAATTCTGCATATTAAGCTATTTTAGATGATAAGCCAGAAAGGGATGGGCTTATGGTGTTCTTACCAGCTTGTTTCAACAAGCTGGAGCTTGTAGATAAGCTTTTTTGAGCAATTATAAGTCCTTGTTTAAGCAAAGGACTAAGGTATGTTTATTTTTCCTTATTATAGCTTAATTTCAATATCAGCTTATTAAACTGCTTATTTATGCTTATGCTTAGCTTATTTGTGCTTATTTAGTCTAGTATTAGCTTATTTCATCTAGTTTATAGTTTAAATTTAGTTTAATTTGAGTCTTCATTAAAACTGTCCAAAAATAGTCAAATTAGCTTATTAATCTAGCTTATTATCTAGTGCTTATTTTCCTTATGTTTTAGCTTATTTGTCATTATTAGTCTTAGTTCTCCATCTGTTTTCACAATTCAGAGCTTATTTAGCTCTGTCTTAGTTTTAGTTTAGCTTTTCAAACCTTAAAGGAGTGTTTAGGTTAAGGGCTTAAGAATGATAAAATAAGGGTGAAAGCTGGTTTTTGGATTTCAAGTCAATTTCGTAAGCTTTTATTAAGTCTAAAATCTAGTTTTTATAAGCTCAGATTAGGTTTTGTTAAGTTGTTAGGTAGTTTGTTAAAAATCCTAAGTATGCTAGCTTAAATAATGTGCTAAACTGCTTATTGGTGGTTTTTATAAAATGAGTGCTTAAGGTGTTGTTTTTGTGGTTAATTTGAGCTTCTTTTGCATCAAGTATAATCTGTATTAAAGTCTTAAGGCCTTGGAAAAACCTTTTGAGAACTATAGTACAAAAACAGTCAAGTAAGTTAATAGTTTAGCTCTTTAAAAGCCTAATTGTGCAGGTCATTTGTGGTTAAGTCTTAGCTTATCTTGGGTTAATTTTGATTAAAGTTAGCTCATTATGGAATAAGTTAAATCTGTTTTCAGTTTTCAGATTGTTAAAATGGTTTTAGGGTCTTAAAAATTAAGCTCCAAGTTGTCATTTATTTTTAAAAAGCCAAAAAGAATAGGAGTAGTCTGTCATTTTAACTTGTTTCTTTCTAGCTTATTTTCTAAACTTATTTGCTTGAATTTAGCTTACTTGAGTCATTTGAGTTCAAGTCTTAATCTGTTTTTAGCTTTTATTTTATTTAAAGTGCTTATTTGTCCTTTAGCTTAGCTTAAAGTTTGTCAAAAATCTTTTTAAACTGTCTTTTTGTCTGTTGTCTTAATGGCATTTAGTAGTTATTCAGCTTATTTCCTTTGCTTATTTGTAGTCTTAAGTGCTTATTTAGTCTAGGTCTTTATCTGTTTTTTAGCTTTCAGCTTATTTTTATGTGCTTATTGGTTCAAAAGTTTATCTTAAACTTTGGTCATTGTCCTTAGAAATCTGTCTACTTAAGTCCACTGTCTTATTGCCTTTTAATTGTCTTTTAGCTTATTATTTTTGCTTATTTTTAGTCTCTATTGCTTATTAGGTCTAGGGTTTAGGCTGTCTTTAGCTTATTTGCTTTTCTTATTGCTTTTTGAGTCCTAAAGTCCAAAAAGTTTTAGCCTATTATGTCAAAAACTTAAAAACCAAACTGTCACTTTTAGATTAGCTTTTTCTAGCTTTTCAATAAGCTTAGGTCCATAAGTCCATTTAATAAGTTGCTTATTTCTACTAGGTTTATAGCTTTTTCAAAAAGAAAAATTAAAAAATAATAATATATTTTTTCACAAAAAGGTATGGCACAAGACTCGAACCTGTGACCTCCCCTTTAACACACCAACACCTCAACCACTGCGCCCTTGGGTCTTTTTCATTAGCCATTTACACCATTTAATTAATATACATCTTTAGGTTTTAAGCTTAACAGCTTATTTGATTTTTTAACAGCTTATAGGTTCAGCTTTTTGGACTCGTTTTTCTTTATAAACCTTAGGAATAGTATTTAGTATTTTTATAAATTTTCTTAAAATTTTAGGAATAAGTTTAGTATTTTTAATTTCATTTTTAGTATTAGTGAGTTTTAAAAATAGTTTTAATTAGATTAAAAATTCAAAAAAATATTTTCTGTCTTTTAAAAATTATTTGAAGTAATTTAGTTTAAGAAATTTGCATTTTGAGATTTTAGAGTTTTATTTTGTCTTATTTGGTTAATTAGTTTGCTTTAATTTGCTTTAATTGTTTTTTTAAATGTCGTTAAAAATTTTAAATTGCCTTAATTCCTAGTTTAGCGTGCCTTTATGTGCTTTCCCTTTGCGTTTTTAGATTTAGAATTCCAAAACCAAAACTTAAATGACAATCAAGCTCGATTCGCGACATGAACGTGAATTTCTATTCACCTCTCACCGAGGAGAACGATACCCGTGTTGATTACTTATTATTCTTTCTTAAGAATAATTTGTATGATACTTTGCTTATGTATATGTATTATATATATATATATATATGAGGGTTATTTGTTTGATATGTATCTTAAAAACGACATATCATGTATCAATGCATAAATATAATTAATGTTATAATTAATGCTATTATTAAAATACCCCCATCACTCTAAAGTACAATTAATATAATACATGGTACAAACCAAACAAGCTATTAATCAATAACACTAGAAAACCTTTCTTCTAAGCATTTGTCAAACCCGCAAGCCAAACTAGTGTCTTAGCTTTTTCATACAATGAACATAGAAATTGATCATTCGATTGTACTGATTACTGTTACAACAATTAATTAACACCAAACATCTTATGTTTAAGAACACTTTTATAATTACAATCATTATATGACAATATGACTCAAAAAACATTTATATTTTCCCGTTTTGATTATTAAATTTTTGGAAACGCAAAAATATAAAAAATGTGTATTAAACGGAAATGAAAAATGTGAATGTCACGTGTATCTAAAACAAAGTTTTGGAGAATCAAACATACTTCAAAACGCGATTTTTGTATGCATAATACAAAACGACACACATCAACTTATCATTTCTCACCACGACAACCGCTTTGGTACTAGTAACGCTAAAGTATCTGCTATTATTATATGAAATATGTTGCTCATAGTCTCATATATAAAGTTATCCTATATAAAAATCTAGCTATCTGTAAAGCTATTGTAACGGAAAATGATGATCAAAAAATTGTTCGTCAGAAATCATAATTGCAGGGTACCCGCCGATGCAACGCGCGAGTACCCTGCTAGTATATATGTGAAATGTGGATTAGGTTATGTATACATACATACATACATACATACATACATACATACATACATACATACATACATACATACATACATACATACATACATACATACATACATACATACATATATATATATATATATATACTAGTTGCAAAACCCGCCCGATGGGCGGGTATGACTTATGATTAATGTTTTAATTTTTTTTGTTTAAATATTGATTTTTTAGATTCGTTTATTATAGAAACATTATCTTTTAAATTTGTTTATTGGGCGGGCTTGTTTTATGAATGTCGTTTAGTAATATTTAAGTAAAGGTAAATCAATCATTTTTCAAATTATTTATTGAATGTATATATAGAATTTACGATAGCGCGATGGGCGGGTGTTACTTACAGTGTTGCAAAAATCGGCCTAGGCGGCCGATTAATCGGCCGCCTAGGCGGAATCGGTCATTAAACGCCTTGATTTTTACTAATCGGCCTAAAAAATCGGTCTGGTAAAAAATCGGTTAAAAATCGGTCAAAATCGGATTAATAGGTCAAAATCGGAAAAAAATCGAAAAAAATCGGAATAAATAATGAAAAAATCGGATCACTTGAAATCCAACCACTTAAAATTATAATTTCGTATATAAAAAATCCAATCCGATTAATCCCTGCATAACCGATTAATCGCTAGGCGCTACCCGACCGCTCTAGGAGCGCCTAGCGATTTTTGCAACCTTGGTTACTTATGATTATTATTTTCATTTTTTTTGGTTAAATATTGATTTTTTAGATTTGTTTATTATTTATGAATGTCGTTTAGTAACATTTAAGTAAAGATAAATCAATTATTTATCAAATATTTATTGAATGTATATATAGAATTTACGATATGTAGAGAATATAAAACAGTGTAAAACAGTTATATTTTAGGAAAGAAAAAAAGGATTGGCATATAAGTTGTATCTTATTTTAGGATTATTATAATTTTTTTCATTATATTATATATGATGTAGTCTATGAAAAGCTTTACCTGGAAGCAAAATTGTAAGATAAATGATTAGTTATATTTTGTGAGGTATGCACATGATTGATCTGCTTCTATGAATATTGTCTCTAATGTTGTGTATTTTTTTTGCCAATGGGCTGGCAGAAAACAAAAGTTATTAACTGTTGGACGAAATCATAATAAGAGTTTCACATACTTAAGTCATTTGTATCATCTAATTATGTTTTTTTATCTAAAAACGCATGCCCATTATTCAATGGATTTCTTAGTTAAAAAGCAAAAACTGCATCAGCTTCATGACGGTCAAATTATTCATAAAGTTGCTTGGGAGAGAGTCTTTAGTCATCAAGACCGTCCTTGTATTTTATAGGAGACAACACCTCTATATCTCCACAAATAATCCAATTTCCATTTGGAGTTATTACTTCTTCAACATAAGGTAGTCCTAGAGATTTGTTTCCCATGTTATATCTATACTTTCTTCTTTGTTATGCCTGTATATCTCAATGCTGACACCAAAAGAAAGATATGCAAGTGAGTACACAGAGTATACATTTGATTACTAACTGGACAAATAACTTGACAATTTTGAAAACTGTGAGAAAAATATAGTAAAGTTACAAACTTTACATATCTTTGTCAGAAATATAAGTAAGTTATATGGGCAGATGTTAGCGAAATTTGTATTTGAGTTAATATTTATTACTGAGCTTAAAATCAAATTCATGATTATGTATCCCCCCAACTCATGAAACTTCTTACCGAGAAAATAAAAATAATCATGTAAAATCTATATCAAGATGCTAACATTAATTGAGATTTACAAATGTGTTAGACAACCACTTCCTCGAGAAAAAGATATATTATGCCATGGAAAGTCAAAACTAAAGTAATTTGAGACATTATTTGGGGCTGGTTCCATAGGTTCACAAATTAATTAAATTTCATAATCGACTGGTCTGTTAACATGTCAGCTTACGTGGAAGAAATATCACTCATAATGAATAGCAAATTAGTCGATGACAAATAAATGTATATCTTCACTCATTTGACGATAAGCACTAAACTGGTACAAACAACTATGTTGCAGCTACCTCGTAACGTAATCTCCACTAAGTATTTCTCAAAAGTAATCATTTATTAGCAGCTCCACTTAATTAAACTACGTGCTTAGTGTCTAACTTCAATATTTACCAACGTAAAACATAAAAAGGTGTGTGATAATAGATGCCAATCTATGAAAATAACTATGTTTGCAGCTACTTTAAACACTCTAAGCCTTGTCTCAAGAGCATTTTTGCGTTAAAGGAACATACCTACTGATTTGAATCCAATTTTTTCCAGCCAGGGCTTTTGTGATCCGCAGAGTTCCTGAATTGCAGACATGAAAGTGAGAATGCACTTAGACGTGATTTTTAGGAATTGATGATGCTTGCAAAAAGTAATCGAGTCTTGTTTGTCTATAACTTATCCATTCTTACTCAACTTATAATGTTTACTTGATTTATATTGTAATCAAAGATATCATAAAAATATATGTAGCACTAAAATGAATGTTACAATAAGAAACATAACATTGACGCTAAAACATCAAGCATAAGCATACAAATATGTATGTATGCATCTTAGCGAGATAAATTGACACTAACGTTAAAAGAATATAAATCATCTAAGAACAATGACCTAAAAATGGAATTGGTTGATTTGTGATGAAACATAAAGTATTGGTAATGAGAGCTTTTACTTCTCGTCATAAATCTAACTAATGGAACTACAATGAAACTTGCTCAAAAGAGTCTGGCTACTTCTATCAACCTCCTGGAAAATACATGAGAAAAAGTAAAAAAGAGCATAATCTAGAATATATATAATCGGTAAATAAAAGCTTTATTATCATCTGTTGAAGTTTCCATGTACTTAACTTTTAGGAGCTTCAAGGGGCGAGCGTAAGTCCTGCATTTATTTTGTAGATAAGCATGATCAGGCTTCGTTAGTTTCCCACGCTGAAAATGTCATATACCATAAAAGAAATTATGGTCTACACTCCTAGAATCTTCATAATGGTTTCTCAAAAACTCACAAGCCATTCGTACATAAAAATAAAAGGTTGAGATATGCCTTTGGCTAATATTATGAAGATTGTAGAATATATGGTTTTCTTAATTAATTTTATTTCGTAAGTTATAGCAGTCCCGCTAAGACGAATATATTATGTGCATACTTACTTTTAGTTTTTAGTTTGACCAGAAAAGTATTAACTAAAATTCAAACAAAGCTGCTAAAACTGATCATCATACTTGTTGGCATCTGGTGCATATCCTATTGTATAATATGTTAGACTTGTCCATATTTCTCCTTCCATCAAAGATAACAGAATTTTAAGTACCAAAATGGGCATGGCAAAAGCCCATGGATGATATAATAGTGAATCTCGATGTTTATAAAATATAAGTAGCCTCATAACTGTCAACACAAGCTCAGCCATCCCATTGAACATCACTATAAGAAAAGCAAAGAAATGAAACTCGAAGAACTTTCCTCTATTTTCCAAACTTCCTACATGCATTTCAGTCCTAAAGAACCCCGCCATGGCTACCAAGGCCATAAAAGTTAAAAGAAATGCTTTAAATATGTAAACCACATAGTTACGCTTCGTTAATAACCCTCCTTATGAAAGCATGCTTTCAAAAGGTCAAATTTAGATATTCCATACTTCTCTTTCACAAGGGGAGCTGGATGTGTTTTGGATTTGTTACATGGATCTGAAATATCAGCTTCAAGTTTCTTTCAAACGTGGACAACTTTGAAAGGCCGGGTAAATTCAGGGATCAAAATATATCTATAAGGTTATGTTTGGCCTTGATAAGTGTAGAATACACATATCCGTCAATACTTAAAATAACCCAATTAAACCCAAAACAGACCAAAAATGGCAAAAATATGCTTGTATTTGTGTTTTGTGTGTGCAGGTACGGATAAATCAAAAATCACAAGAAAACAGTCAAAAAAGCAAGCACGGACACAGGATTCAGAAAAGTACAAAAAGAAGCCAAAGATTCAAAGCCGAAGCCAGAAAAATCAAGCCTCAGTCAAATCATGGTCAACAAAAGTCAACAAGACCCAAAATATTCCATTTTCACCCTCTAAGTTTCACTAAAGTCCAAAAATGTCCCCTCCTCCCTTAATGGGCCTTAAAAACCCAAATGGGCCTTGCCCGGATCCTTAGGCCCAAAACCTTAGCCCATTTCTTTTTATAACAACCACAAGGACCAAACTTGCAAATTCCCAAACCCTTTTATAAACGAGAAAAGAAGAAAAGAAAGACAAGGGCCAAATGTGCAAACTCCTCAAAGTATAATAGTTTTTAACTGTCAAAATTGGGCGCGAAACACTTTTTACTGTTCATTCGTCTCCCCCGTTTCACCAAGCAGTTAAAACCAAGGGGCAAATCAAAATTAGAGGGTGCTTAAGTCAATTCAAGAGGTCTACACTAAAATGGCAAGGACAAATCAGTCTTATCAAAAGCTCCTTACTAGCTCACTCTCTCGAAGGCCACGTCAGCAATGGAAGAAGCACAAAGGGGTGTGGGTTTTTGCACTAAACACACTCACACAACTAGCACAAGCTGTCACATCAAAGAATGACAGCTTGGCAATCCGTGTGAGTGTGAATTTGATCAAACGGCCACAATTGATGCTCAAATGATTGAAGTAATGATTGGCCAGGATTAAAAGGATTGGAGAGCAAGGCAAGAGGCTAGAAGGATCCAAGGCAGGCTATAAATAGAGCCTCACCTCTCACACACACACATCTAGTTTTTCACGTAGCTTTAGATTTAGTTTTAGCTTAATTTTCAATTTCTAGCTTTAATGTTGTTTTCAATCTTGTAATTTTCCTTTTAAGTAATGTAAGCAAACTTTTTATTAATGAAATGCAGTGTTTTAATCTCTCAAAATCTCTCTAATTCATAATCTCTCATTTTTTAGAATTAAGCTAAAAGCTCAACAAGCCCTTATAAGCTCTCACAAGTCTCTAAGCTTGTGATAGAACTCATATTGTTCATCTAATCCTATTTAAACTCTAAAATCAGTCTAATACTTTGGAAATTTGGACAAATAAGCTATGGAAGGGGGATCTAAAAGGGAAGGATCCCCATGGACTATTACTAGCTTATTCACATGAATAAGCTAGAGCTTGTAGCTGATAATTGAGTTCGAGCTTCTGTTTAGCTGAAGCTAAAGTAAGTTTTCATTTACACTTTCATGTTCTTTAAAATTTAGTTCAATTTTAGTTCATTAATTAGATCTGCTTATTTGCTTATTCTATCTGCTTATTTTTGCTTATTAGTATTTCATTGAGCTTACTAGTTAGTAATTTACATCTGTTTTTAGCTTAAATAGTTTAAATCCTGTATTAGCTTAAGTTGTCTTTAAAAAACCATAAAAACCAAAAAAATATAGTAGCATAGTTATAGAACTTAGATTTTTGCTTATTCAGTTGTTAATTCATGATCATTAAGCTTGTTTTAAGTAGTTAATTATCTGGTATTCAGAAGTTGTCAATTAGATTTTATTTTCTAAGCTTTTCTTAAATCTGTCATTTTTTTAAGGGGTGTTTGGCATAAGCTTAATTGACCCTCTAAAGTCAAAAGTATTTGTGCAAACCTTTTTAGTCAGCTTAGAATTTAGTTAAAAGCATTAGGTAATGAGTTTTTATAAAGTAGATTTGAAAATTTAAAGAATTTGAGCTTATTATCTTTGTTTTTACACCAGGGCAATTTTTGACTATCTTTTTGCTTGTGAAATTTTGATCCAAAGCCCTTAAGGCTTGGATCTTGCTTGCATTGTGTTTATACACACAAATTGAGTGTGTCTAAGTGCAAGGTTTCCCTTAGGAAACCTGCACCTTTGTGTTGCACTTGTGCAAAGTGCACCAGTACTAACCAAAAGGTTAGTACTGCTGTCACAGTTTGTACTGCTACTTTTGGCTTAATTCTTAGTTAAGTAAGAATAGGATTTAGGATCTTAGATTCAAGTAATATTAAGTCTAGTTATAGCTTAATATAGAATAAGTCTTAGATTACATTTTCTAGCTTATTTCCCTAGTTTAAATTAGCTGTCAAAGTCACAAAAACTATAAAAGCCAAAAACAGTAGGTCAATTAAGTAGATTGCTAAATCTTAATTTTAGCTTAAGATAATAGTTTTTATAGCTTAAATAGATAGATTATAAGTAGCTTAACTAGTTTTGAGGAGCTTATAGTCTAGTTTAGCTTTTTAAGGTTTTTAGCTTATTTGGATTTTGAGTTACTTTGCTTATTTCCTGAGTTTGCTTAAGTCATGAGTAATTTCAGTAGCTTAAAAGCACTTCTAGCTTAGATTTCTTTGCATTTATAGATTAAGCTCATCATAAGCTGCCTAGAACACTTTTTGCTTTTCCATTTGAGCTTAATTTGAGTAGGTTATAGCTTATTTAGTGAAACCAAGGTCAAACACCAACTTCCTGTAACAGCTCATTGATAAGCTGTTATAGAGCTTATTATTAAGTTTCAGTATAGGTTATCTTTATTAAAGTTGCTTAATTTTGTGTCCTTTTAAAGTCTTAGTATTTAGTTTTTTTATAAAAGTCAAAAAAAATAAAAAGTGCAAAAAGTGGGGTTAGCCTGCCTCGAACCCACAACCTCCCATACACAACACCAACACCTTAACGAGTTGCTACATTAGCTCATCCGTCATAGTTTCTTTCTTTTAAATACTTATAAACGTTTTCATTTTCCTTTTTATTAAAAAGCCGTAGCTTAATAAGCTAGTTTGGGAGCTAATCGGTTTTTAGCAAAATTAATTTTCTTATTTTTTCTTGATCCTGTTAGATTCTAAGAGAATTTACTTCCTGAATTTCTTTTTCAGAGTTTTCTAGCTTTATTTTATTTATAATCATTTTATTCGAAAGTTAAATAATCATATAAAATACAAAAAAAATAGAAAAAAGTTTCAAAATACAAAAAATTAGTTTACAAAAAATAGCTTTAGGTTTACATCCAGAAAAAAATCATTTTTACACTTTTTTAGATTTTAAATTTTCATTTTTTGACAGCTTTTCATTTTAAATTTTAAAAATAAGGATTTAATAATAAAAATAGTTATAAAATAGTTTTCTTGCTTTTATAATATTTTAAGCCTTTCTAAGCTTAAAAACAATTTTCCCAAATTTTTATCACTTATTTTTCTAATTTTTTTAAGATTAAATTAGAATAAAATTTAGTTTTAATTCATAATAAAATTCAAAAATAATCAAAAGAATGTTTTTCTTTTTTCTCAAATTTTCTTTTGTCCTAACTTAGGTTTAGAAATTTAGTTTGCATTTTTAGGGTTTAATTTTAGTTTACTTGCTTAATTGTCGCGTTTTAATTGATTCTCGTATTTGTTTAAATTGTTGTTTTCTTTTATTTAGTAGTCATAGCTTATCAAACATCTTTGCTTCATTCAAATCATAATCCGAATTAAAACGTGGTTTCAATTTCACTAGTCGTTGGGGGAAACGACCCGGGTGATCATACTTATCCGGTAACATACGTATATTATATATTTTATATATTATTTTTGTAAGTCTTGACTTTTTACCTTGGTTAAAGGTGAATAGTTGGAATTTACCTAAGTAGTATAATTATTATATATTTTATAGGTACGTAAAACTGCTATCAAGTTTTTGGCACCGCTGCCGGGGATTAGTGTCAAGATTCCTTCGTTTTGTCTTTATTGATTTGGTTTGAAGATCCTTTCGCCCTCGAAAGTTTCCTTCTTGTTTTATAATTCAAAAATCCAAAAAAAAATCATAAAATATAAAAAGTAAAAAATATTTTCATTTTCTTTTTAGTATAAGTAAAAGATAAAAAAAATCAAAAATATAAAAAAATCTTCCTTTTTAATTAAGAAATAAAAATCACCAATTGGTAAAAATACCAAAATATAATATTCTCAACGGAGGTATTATCATTTTAATTTCCGGTGAACTTGTTGGTTCCCAAATCGAACAAAAGATTTAACACTTGCCATTTGTGTCTCTACGAAGTACGGCTCACCTTGAAAAGCAATTTTCAAGAGCTACCGTGAAGTAGTTGATTATTTGGTTTAAGTCTCTTCCGTGTAACCGTTAAAATTCATTGTTAAAAAAAAAAAAAGAAAAAAAAATTTTAGTGTAAAGTTTTGCTTTTTGATTTTTAGTTTTTCTTTTTATGCGCACTCGTTCGCAATCTCGAAGACGTCGACAACAACAAACTCTTCCGGTTGTTGAAAATTTTGAACCAATTGTTGAACAAAACATTGTTCCAATGGCCGACAATCGAACAATGGCCCAAATGTTACAAGCACCCATCGAGGGGTATGAAGATGCTATAGTTGTTCCACCGATTAATGCTAACAATTTCCAAAGAGTACAAGCGACCCATCGAAGGGTAAGAAGAGGTGCTATAGTTTTGTTTCCACCGATCAATGCTTAACAATTTCGACGCTTAAGCAACCTTAATCAATCTTGTGTCAATATGTAATAATTTTACGGGTAGACAAGATCACACAATCACCTCGATTTTTTTATCAAGTGTCACTTCAAACGTTTAGACCACCCTAGTGAGAAGAAGTTCCGAACTACATCTGATAAAGCTTTTTGCTTTTTCCCTTTATTCTCTAGACGGTTTGAAGCCCGAGATTGGTATTTGTTTTATTTTATTATTAGACAAGGAACCTCCTAGAATCAATTCTCACATGTGACGAGCCTTGTTTCAAAATTCATAACACCAATTTTTTCCCACCTTCAAAAAACCATTTACTAGTGAATGAGATCATTACTTTTTAATCAAAAAACCCCCCCCAAACAAACCTTCAATAAGCATGGGAAGATTTGTAAAAGACTCCTTCGTCAATCTGTCCCTCCACCATGGCTTTTCCGGAACCTACACCACTCGCTCGATAACTTTTTACAATTTCTTCGAATTCAAACAATCAGATGCCTTAGATTCCCCGGCGGGGGCAATACTATAGACTTCATCCTTGCCACGGAATGTGTGGTATAAATAAAAACACTTGTCAAATCTTGACTATGTACATTACTAAGGCAAGTTGTTCTTAATACAAAGGCAATCCCGTTACCTTGTTGTTTCATAATACCAACTTATCTCTCTTACATCATCATCTCCGTCATCATCATATGCGTCATTATCTCCGTCTTCATCATTATGAATCATACCATAACCTCTAGATGCTTATAAGTGCTTAAAATTCAAAAATAAGCATTACTCTTTAAGCATCACATTTTCTTTTAAGTATTACCTTTCGAAACTTGTGATATCATTCTTACTACATGTTGTCTTATGTTGATAGAATGCCTCCCAAAAGGACGTCAACATTCGAAACACCAGCCATAACTTTAGCTGCCATCCATCAACTGATTACTGATGGCATTTCCACAGCTCTAAAAGATCAAGCTGCAACAATGGCAAGTGCTAGTAATCCCAACAGGAACACCGGACCTACTGGAACTCCTGTATCAAAAATAGGAAACTATAAAGAGTTCGTTAGCTATCAACCTTTCTACTTCAATGGTATGGAAGGAGCAGTTGGCCTCATTCGCTGGTTTAAGCGGACTGAATCGGTATTTTCTCATAGCAACTGTGCCAAGGAAAACAAAGTGACATTTGCTACCGTACTTTAACCGATGATGCCCTGTCTTGGTGGAATTCATACGCTCAACCTATTGGAATAAATCAAGCCAATCAAATCACTTGGACCGAATTGAAAAGGCTCTTAGCCAATAAGTATTGCCCTTAAACTGAAGTCAAGAAAATGGAAGACAAATTTTACAACTTGGTCGTGAAAGGAAATGATCTTAAGACTTACATTAGGAGATTCCAGGAATTAGCCGTCTTATGCCCAAACATGGTACCAAACACCGAGAAACTTATGGAAGTCTTCATCAGTGGATTACCTAGAAGTATTGAAGGAAATGTTACTGTCTCAAAACCTCAGACTCTGGAGGAAGCCATCAACATAGCTCACAGATTTATTACTGATGGCATTTCCTCAGCTCTGAAAGCACAAGCTGCAACAATGGCAAGTGCTAGTAATCCCAACAGGAACACCGGACCTACTGGAACTCCTGTAGCAAAAACAGGAAACTATAAAGAGTTCGTTAGCTGTCAACCTTTCTACTTCAATGGTACGGAAGGATCAGTTGGTCTCATTCGCTGGTTTGAGCGAACTGAATCAGTATTTTCTCGTAGCAACTGTGCCGAGGAAAACAAAGTGACATTTGCTACCGGTACTTTAACCGATGATGCCCTGTCTTGGTGGAACTCATATGCTCAACCTATTGGAATAAATCAAGCCAATCAAATCACTTGGACCGAATTAAAAAGGCTCTTAACCAATAAGTATTGCCCTCGAACTGAAGTCAAGAAAATGGAAGACGAATTTTACAACTTGGCCGTGAAAGGAAATGATCTTAAGACTTACATTAGGAGATTCTAGGAATTAGCCATGTTATGCCCAAACATGGTACCAAACACCGAGAAACTTATGGAAGTCTTCATTAGTGGATTACCCAGAAGTATTGAAGGAAATGTTACTGCCTCAAAACCTCAGACTCTGGAGGAAGCCATCAACATAGCTCACAGACTAATGGATCAAATAATAAAGCATGATTCTGTGCAAGAAACCAATGATCATAAATGAAAGTTTGAAGATAAAAGAAACACTATCGACAACAACGACTACCCTAAATATCGCAACAACAATAACTACTCTAACAATCGCAACAACGACAACTATCAAAATAACCACAACAATCACAACCATAACAATGATTACCACCACCAGAAGAATAGAAGACAAGAAACTATTAGGACTTATCCTGCCAAAAGATACCATGGAAACCTTCCTTTGTGTACAAGATGCACCTTGCATCATACAGGAGTTTGCACTGTCAAGTGTCGGACTTGCAACAAAATGGGTCATCTGACCAGAAACTACAGAAACAAAAGATCAACTGCTGAAAACAACTCTTGAGGATACTTAGGTTCGTCACCAGTTACATATGAAGGATCTTCTGAAACCCACTTCATAAGCTCAAAAACCCCAAACACCAAGCTACAATCCTTGTCATTCATTATTTTATCTAGAATCCTACCCCAAGACACGTAGCATAAGTATCAACACTCTTAGAGTTTCAGTGATGTAAGATATGTAAATTTATCCATGAAATAATAAAGGGATTATTTCATTTCATCTTGTTATCTGGTGATATCAAAACTCGACGTCATTTGTCAATTCCATTATGTTCAACTCTGAATACTCCCCTCATACCTTTGAAACACTTATTGAAATACGATGAAAATGGGCATCATTGCAACTAATATCTCATTATTCTTCTTATTACCTTTTATGATTTTGAAAAATCATATCACATCTTCTTCTACACATTACCATTCGTATCATGTTTTATGCTTAGTAAGGTCGATTTATGATTCATTCTTATTGAAAATATGAATTACGCGCTTCTTCATTTGGAATAATCAAATTTTAAATCTTTTGAACTATGAATTTTAATTCTTAGTTACAAGGAGTTGGTCGCTTCTTTTGTAGTGGATAAATTATAATATAAGTATAGGCTTAAAGTATATAGCATTACGTACAAACAAGATTCTTTCAATCCGTTTGTACAAAATAATTCCTTTTCTTCCACTTGCCATTATCATTATTACCTTCTTCTCTGTTCTTTGTATTCTCACCTGATAGCACTCTCTTACAATTCATAATCATTCCTTGTCATTTCTTCTGGTCATTTAAATAATCTGGGACGAGATTTCTTTAAGGGGTAGAGACTATAAACAACCCATTATTTCATCAAATTCAAAATCCAACCTTATTATTACTTTGATCTCACAATTATTACGAGAAATTTTCTTCTTTATACATTTCTTGCATTGCCTATATCTTAATATGCAATGTAATCTTGCATAACTAAAGGGTTTAAGACGAGCTAGTCAATCCTACACTTTGTCATCCTATCTTCATATATGTAATGCAAACATTCTTAACATGTCAACTCAATTCCTAATATCATTTGTACAAAGTACATTACTCATAGTATTGTACATTCGCACTGTTATATTCAAATACGGTTTAATACCTTTATCTGGTATACCTCTAAACCCTATTCTAGGGTTTAATATCTTTACATATGTACTAGTAATATTACATTTCATTTTGAAATATTAAAATCCCTCCATAGTCAAGTGTTAAGTCTTTCAAGCACAATTGTACATAATCTAAAAGCATGATCTCTAAAATAGCCGTTTTACCTCGGTTTTCCTAAGTAATCTTGTACAATCTATCAAGTACAAGTTACAAGCAAGGTATGCATTTACTTTTTCAATCCTATCATTCTCATTTCATTAAAATTAAAGAAATCCAGTTAGAAACCCTTACCGAGCAAAATACATAAACCATGACCCGTTTCTTGATATTTATCCATTTCAAACCTCAACCAACACTCAAATACGTTGTAATAACTTATTTTACAACCATGTCAATCTTATTTTATCATCGTCTCATCATTTCATTTCATTTATACGTAAAATGAATCCGAGAAACCCTAAAAACATTACCAAAATGGACATTTGACCGTTTTACTCGTTTTGACATTTTACCCTCAAACATCTATCATAGTGCCATTGTAAACTCATAAAAATAAGTTTTTACATTCCATCTATCTATCATTTTTCTTAGCAATGTACATGAATTATAAGCTAGAAAAACCATAATGAACCCTAACATGACCCTAAAATGACCCGCGCCTTGTTTACTCATTTTCATCCCATTTTAACCCAAACATTATACAAACTTGATTTTAATCCTTAATAAAAACATTATGATCAGGAACTATCATCTTGTGAATTCAAGTAACACGATTTATAAGCTTGAACACTGAGAAAACCCTATCGAACAAAAAGGACCGGCAAATCCCATTTACACCAATTTTGACCCATTAAGCACCCAACCATGTGACCAAGCTCCTCTATGACAAGCACCTCACATTCCATATCAGCTTACAAGCACCTCTCTTCACCCCCTTGGCCTCCAAGCTTGATAAAACCTCCTATTTTGTCCAATGGCAGCCGCCGACAGCATGGTCTTCATTACCTTGCTCTAGCTTATTCTACGCTTCATACAAATCATCTCTTAGCTTAAACACATCACCCTCTAGCTTACACATGTGTCCTAGATCAGATTTAACTAGAACCCTTGGTCCCTAAGGTTGTTCGTGTATAAATAGGACCCAACACCCCTCATTTCAAATCATCCCCCATCTCTTCTTTCTATAACCAATTGAGCAAACATTCTCTGCTCCATATGATTCTAGGATTATCTAAGAACATCATTCAAGCAAAGATTTGAAGATTTTTGAAGCCCTTCGGGAAAACAAGATACAGGCGTACGAGTGGAAATAATACCCGAACGGACCAAATTTCCACCATTTTTGCTTCTCTTGAAGCTCAAACCCAGGTTATGGATGTTCTACTTCTACTTATATACTCTTATAATGTTCATATGATCCTAAATATACTCTTTTTAAAGTTTCATTAGTTATTCATTCCTCATTTTCCATTTGATTCCAAAACCGTACACCCAACCCTAATTTTATATTTTTTCTTAAAACTAATTGTTATAATGCATAAATGTTGTTATAATCTATCATAACATGCTTATTTTAATGTAGTAAATAATTACTCTATAATTATTGAATGGAATTTGAACTTAAAAGCGCGCGTAGTTTACGTTTTGAACCCTAATGTGAACGTTTTGCTTCTAGCTTAAAGTATCGTTATTTTAAACTTTAGGTATGTTTTAAATGTATCACCCACAAATTGGGTCGCAGCGGAATAAGGGCGAGGTTTTTATGTCGTCGTTACTTCATAGGATCAATTAACACAAGAGGTATATGATAACGACCAAAAGTCGTTTAAAAACGAATACATTGGATTGAACGAACTAGTATTTGTTTACTTAAGCCGAAGCTTCACTGGTCTCTTGTTCAAAAATACAAAGATTTCTAGCACATACAGTTAACAAATGTAATGCGACAAAATCTTTAATGCATGATATCCAAATCAAAACCACCAATGTATCCCTTGCACCTCGTGCTTACTGATCCCCTAAAAAACATTGCTTTAAAACATCAACAATAATGTTGGTGAATTCATAGGTTTGATAAATCATATATTGTAGGACCACAAGATTTCCCAAGTGTATGTTATGCAAACAGATGCAGACATCTTATATATTTAATTACGTGACCTAAGCTCATGACATTGAAGCTCGACATAAATGAATACCATATAAATGGCCTACATTGCCGTGTTGATTGTTATAACCGCAACACTCCTATGTTTCGACTTGGTGATAGTTCATTTTCCATGTGATAGCTAATCACTCCGAAACGGTGGTTGTCAAACCTAATAGATCTCATATCATAACATTTGCCTCACTAGATATTAGTAATTGGTCAGTCATGATAATTGGGCTCGGACTAGAGTAACGTTCTTAGGCAAATCTTAATCATAATATAAAAATTAACCACTTGTGTCCAGTTGTAAAACATTGCATGTTTCTCACCCCAAAAACTTTGTAAAACAAAAGCATGTAAAAAGTGGGCTTATGAACTCACCTTTAGTGAGCGAATAACAAGAATATCACAGATATGGCCACACAAATCGTCAGTTGAACCTATTTAAATTAAGGGTCAGTATAAGTACTAATCACATTGGGTTTTATTACTACATTGCATAATTCTATATAGCTAATCACCATCTAATTGTTTTGGAAAAATTGTGTTTAATAAGTTAAAACGTTTATAATTACCGTTGTAGTAAAACTGGCGTAAACTTTCGCGTTTTAAGCCCGATTTTGACGTTTCTTATATGCCCACGCTTTGCTATTAGGGGGGGGGGGAGAGAGTTACATAATTTTGAAATTTTCATATTTTTGATCCTCTGAATGAACAGTGCTTTTACTGTTTAATACAGTTATAAGTTATTTTTATAGTTTTTAATATCGTTTAACCCGTAAACGTCATATTTTTTCGTTATTACGCTCCGTTTTAGTGATTCTTTCGAGCAGTTCTCGTAATTGAAAGTTATACTTATTTATGAGTTTATAATTATAATTATTTCTGCTATTTATGTTTAAACAGTAACTTTTATAAAAATAGTTTTATAAAAGTATTAATTGTCGTAAACTCGCGAAATTCATAACTCGTTCGTTATTAGTTGAAAAATTACGATTCTTATCATTTTGAAATCCTAAAAATATGTATAATTTGTTAAAAATACCAAACTTGCTGTTTGAATAATTTTTATAAAAAGTTTTTATAAAAATTCTTTTACGACTCCGTTTATTAACGTATAACTTGTTTTTACCGTATCTTTTTCGTTATTAATCCGTTTTTCAAGTTCTTTATATATCCGGGATCGTCATGAGACGTATTATTTTTATATAATGTCAAACCCACTGTTTGAAATTCGAAATACAAACAGCCCCTTAAGAATCCATACTTATACTTTTATTTAAAGCTTATTTTATGTACTTTCACTTTTGTAACTTACCACAAGTCTCATATACCATATGTATTATAAGTGATACATATAATATTGTCCATAAGTTCATTCTTTGTCCAAATGTCCAAGGTGACAAGATTAACAAGTCCATAATAACACTTAAAAACCATAACTTTATTAAGTAACCCTAATTTACTAGTTTGTACATAAACATTTTTATACATAAACCAAGTGTGTACAAGGCTTACAACCATTTTGTAACCTTAATATAACCTCCATAGAACATGTGTACAAGTCCATAAATCATGTTTACAAGAAAATCCACTTTTATAATGTTAAACATATCCTAAAATGGTGATTAAATAACGTAGTACATATATACATAAAAAACTCATAAATGAAAGTATAAAAGGTTTTATAGATGACCTTATGATGAATGATGGTGATGCTCAATACAATCTAAACCCTTGTTTATATTAAAATCCAAAGCTTACAACCAAGGAAACCCTAGTTTTCCTAATAAAACCCTAGCTTCCCTTTTCTTGATAATTAATTGCAAATGGCTAACCAATGCTTGGAAACTTCTTAGAATATCTTAGGAATGATGTGTATATGTATGTATGGGTTGTATAAAATTTTGTGTGGATTTGGTTAAAGGGGTGTTTCAAGCCGTCGGCTTTGATAGAGCAAAAGGAAGGATTTTGTGATTTTTACTAAGTATTATGAGTTATGAATGATATCTCTCATTAGTTACTTGCATTATATGGGATGGAGTGGTCAAAAAGTATTATGAATAAGTAGTCTTTGTTGACAATGGTTCATGGTGCTTAGGAAGAAAAAGAAGGTCATGTTGAAAAATGGAATGGCTATGTGTTTAATGAGTTAGTGAAGTACAAAGAACTATTGCAAGATTTTTCTTATATTTCTTGTATAAATTGCACTAGATCCGGCCATAGAGTGTTATAAGTGATATATTTTTATAATTTTTATGTATTGGGTATAAATGTGGGTATTTGTTGAAGCGTAGAAAAGTTTTGGTGGTTCTGGGTATGCCTAAATGCAATTTATCGCAAAACGTAAACACTTTACGCAACCAATAAAAATAAAATGAACAAAGACCATAATTTCTAAAATAATTATTTAATACTTTCTTGATGTAAACGTTTAATTGTTTGATTCCCGTTTCATTGAACGCTAATTTTTAGCCTACGCGATTTAGCTTAACATTTACGATTTAAAACAAACGCGTGCAATACAAAAGATGAATAGTAGATTTATCGACGTCGTCAATGACTTGAAAACACGGGGTGTTATAGACTTCCCCCATTAAAGGCACTTGTCTCAATGGCTTACAATGCAGATGATGACGGTGGCGGTCTTGGTGAGAGATGGGGATTTCTTCTTGAATTGGGTCTTCACGTTCCCACGTGAACTCAGGACCTCTCTTGGAGTTCCATCGAACCTTGATTAATGGAATGCGGCTTCGCTTCAACCGTTAAACTTCACGGTCCATGATCTCAACGGGTTTCTCAACAAACTAAAGATTGTCATCAAAATGAAGTCTATCCAACGGAACGGCTAACGGTTCGTTGGCATAGCACTTTTTCAAGTTAGATACATGAAATGTATTGTGAACCCTACTTAGCTCTTTTGGAAGCTCGAGTTTGTAAGCAACCTCTCCAACCTTTCCTAACACCTTAAAAGGTCCAACATACCTGGGGTTTAACTTCCCCCATTTGCTAAATGTACGACCCCTTTCTCTAGGCGAAACTTTATGCTAACTTTATCCCCGACTTGGATTTCCATCGACTACGTTCAGATTGGCGTAACTCTTCTGTCGATCACGAGCGGCTTGCATCCTTTGCTTGATTTGGACGATTCTCTCAGTTGTCTCTTGAATTTTAGTTCTGGACCGAGGATTTAAGCTTCTCCAACTTCGGTCCAACAAATAGGTGAACGACACTTTCGACCATAAAGTGCTTCGAATGGTGCGGCCTTGATACTAGCGTGATAGCCATTGTTATAAGAGAACTCAACTAGCAGTAAGTGATTAACCCAACCTTTTCTGAAATCGTTTACGCAAGCAGCAAACATATCCTCGAGATGTTGAATTATATACTCACTTTTGCCCGTATGTTTTGTGGATGATCGCAGTACTCTATATCAAATTAGTACTCTAACGCATTCTGAAGTGCTCTCAGAAGTTGATGCGAACTTGGGTCGCCATCGCAAATGATGAACAGTATTCATGCCTCGTGACAACCTCCTTTAGGTATATTCTTGCAAGTTTATCCATAGGATCAGTCTCTCTCATTGGTGTGAAAATTGCAGACTTAGTGAGTCGGTCAACAATCACCCAAATGGTGTCGTAGCCTTGCGACGTCTTAGGAAGCTTAGTGACAAAATCCTTGTGAGTTGTCCTATTCCATTCAGGGTATCTTGGGTTAGTAACCAACATTAATGAGGGCCTTTGAGTGTGTTCGGCCTTGACCTTAGCACAGGTCAAACACTTGATAACATAGGTGGCGTTGTCGGCTTTCATATTGGGCCACCAATATAGCTTCTTCATATCTTGGTACATCTTGTCAGAACCCGGATGTATAGAGTATTTTAATTTATGGGGACTCGGTGCTATGATTCACAGGTCCGCAAATTCTCCAGAACAGGGTAGCCAACTCCTGCTGAGCTATAAAGTTTCCATCGCACGGGGGGTTCCAACTTTTTCGTCCTAATCGCCTCTGGATTTTTAGCGTTTTCAACCCAAATTTCCCTCCAAACATCTGAGGTTACTTTGTTGATCTCTAGTTTTCATGCTTCAGTCTGGGATTCAAGATTTGTTTGGAAGATCCAAGACTGTAGTCATGGACTAAGGGCTCGATCGTAATTGTTGATCTATTCCTTTCCTGCTTAGAGCATCAGCAACAACGTTTGGCCTTTACAAGGTTGATAAAGAATCTCATTTATGTAATCACTGAGCAAATCCACCAACTGGGTTGCTCTATGTTCAACTCTTCTGATTAAGAATGTGGTTGTTGGCTCTGATGATCATGTTGAACACCGTTCGCACTTGGTTTCCATGCAGGTAGTGCCTCATAAATCCTGAGATAGCGAAACACTATGCTCCAAGTTCCAAATCATGACTCGTTATAATTCTTCTCATGATTCTTCAGTTGGGTGAATTTATGCAATTATAAGCAATCACCTTTACTCTTTGCTTAACACAGCGCCCAACCCTTCTTTGAAGCATGCAGTATGCGATAAAATTTCGACTTTCCTTCGGGTAAGGGCCAGACTTGGTGCACTACAAAACTTCCTGCTTAACAGTTGAAAAGCTGCTTCTTGTTTATCACCCCAACAAACTTGACCTTCTTCTAGGGTGAGCTTGGTCATCGGTTTGGCGATCTTTGAAAACCCTTCAATGAATCTCCGGTAGTATTCACAGCAAGACCTAAAAATTGTCGAATCTCAGTTGGTGACTTAGGAGATGGTCCAATCTTAATTGATCTCGATCTTGGCGGATCCACGTGAAATGCCCTTACTATCAATCAGGTGACCTAGGAACTGTCTTTAGGATCAATTCCATTGGAAAACTTGGCTTACATATCCTCTTTTTAAGAATTCTAAGATTAACTTAAGGTGATCTTCGTGCTCTTGCTTGTTCTTTGAATATATTAGAATATCATCAATAAAGACAATCACGAATTTATCCAAATATTGTTTCTTGCACACCCGTTCATAAGGTCCAGAAATTACAGGCAGGTGCGTTTGTTCAAACCAAACGGCATCACTTGAATTCATAATGGCCGTAAAGGGTTCTGAAAGCAGTTTTGGAATGTCTTCTTCTCAAACCTTAGTTTGGTGATAACCTGACCTTAGGTCGATCTTCGAGGTAGACACTCGACCCTTGAAGTTGATCAAATAAATCATTGATTCTTAGGAGCGGATAATGGTTCTTCACCGTTAGCTTGTTCAATTCCCGATAATCAATGCACATCCGGAATGATCCGTCTTTCTTCTTGACAAACAAGACCGGAGCTCCCCAGGGTAAGGAACTATACCAACATGTTTACCAGTTTGCTACATTAGCTCATCCGTCATAGTTTCTTTCTTTTAAATACTTATAAACGTTTTCATTTTCCTTTTTATTAAAAAGCCGTAGCTTAATAAGCTAGTTTGGGAGCTTATTCGTTTAGCAAATTAGATTTTCTTATTTTTCTTGAGTTCCTGTTAGAGTTAAGGACTTTTCCTGAATTTTTCAGAGTTTTCTAGCTTTTATTTTATTTATAATCATTTTTCGAAAGTTAAAATCTTATAAAATACATAAAAAATAGAAAAAAGTTTCAAAAAATACAAAAAATTAGTTTTATAAAAAATAGCTTTAGGTTTACATCCAGAAAAATCATTTTTACACTTTTTAGATTTTAAATTTCATTTTTGAGCTTTTATTTTAAATTTTAAAAATAGGATTTTAATAATAAAAATAGTTATAAATAGTTTTCTTTGCTTTTATAATATTTTAGCCTTTTCTAAGCTTAAAAATCATTTTTCCAAATTTTTATCACTTATTTTGCTATTTTTTTTAGATTTAATTAGAATAAATTAGTTTTTAATTCATAATAAATTCAAAAATAATCAAAAAAATGTTTTTCTTTTTTCTCAAATTTTCTTTTGTCCTATCTTAGGTTTAGAAATTTAGTTTGCATTTTTAGGGTTTAATTTTAGTTTACTTGCTTAATTGTCGCGTTTTAATTGATTCCCGTATTTGTTTAAATTGTTGTTTTCTTTTATTTAGTAGTCATATCTTATCAAACATCTTTGCTTCATTCAAATCATAATCCGAATTAAAACGTGGTTTCAATTTCACTAGTCGTTGGGGGAAACGACCCGGGTGATCATACTTATCCGGTAACATACGTATATTATATATTTTATATATTATTTTTGTAAGTCTTGACTTTTTACCTTGGTTAAAGGTGAATAGTTGGAATTTACCTAAGTAGTATAATTATTATATATTTTATAGGTACGTAAAACTGCTATCAGGCCTCCAGCCTGATTTTTTCAATATTAAATATAAGTGAAACCAAATACATATTTAACTGGATAGGAAAGTAGTCGCAATATCTGAGTGGCCTTAATGAACAAAACAAAAATATTTGGGTGTACTCTTTTTAAAATTATAAAGAAAGCAAAAATCTTACCATGACTAGAAAAGGACGTTTGATTTAGGTTCCACTCAGTGATTAAACCATGTGAAGGAATGTCCATGGGATGTCTACTTGTGTGATACTCATGTGACAAAGTAGTCATTGTAAAGACAAATCAAGTTGCGTTCAAGAAAGACGATTGAGCGCATCAAAGCTGATACAAATATTGCTCCAAAATGCCATATTATTGTTGACGATGGATTAGCCTTCTTAGAAGCTGGCAGTACATGCTTTGGTTGTTGTATTAACACAAAATGGCTTCATTAGGGCTCGTTTGATCATTGTAATGGTTAGGTGACCGGGACTTGAAGTGCTTGCTATTGTAATAGCTGACGAGGACTATCCGAGCTAGTAAACCACAAGGAGTGGACATATATTTCTTCACAAAATATAGGCACTATCATGTTATAGACGAAAGCTTGACGGTCTTGATCTTCTGCAATGGATTGTGTTAGCTTAGGCTTTCCACCAGATGTCCCTGAGCTAAAAGTAGCAAAAAGAAAAGTAAGCTAGCCGTCGTATCTAATTGTATATAAAAGAATAAGCACTCACGTACCTGCTTAGAGTCTCTGTTATGGGTTGACCATGAATTACAAAACGATAAGCACTCAAGTACCTTCTTAGCATCTCACGTACCTGCTTAGCATCTTTGTTATGCATTTAGGTTTGCAAATGATCAGATGATGATAATGTCTATGGTCAATTTGTTCTGGGATTGAAGACCTATGTTTCGTTGTCTTTGGTTTAAATGTTTTATGTATGAACTTGTGTATTTCCCCATGTTATCATCGAGTTATGTGTTTTGGTTTGGGATAATCTAACACTTAATTGCTAATATGAAGCTGGTATTTATAAACCCAACGATAAACTTACAGTGATAATAGAATCAAGTTTGACAGATGCTTCCGGTTGATTATCTGACCAAAGAAGAGATGTAAGTGAAGTAGGGTTTGCCAACCATGTGGTCTCTAGTAATATATGATCCAGTCTACATACACAAAGATACAGTAAGCCAAAACTTCATTTTAAAAGTATATGTATACCTGATTAAAGATGAAGAGCTAGCACGGGTATAGAAGCTGATTTATTCATCACATTTACTTAGTTTCTTGATCTTTTCCATGGGAACAAATTAGGCCTTAGCTTCCGATGCAATGGGACACCATCTTTTCTAGACTGAGAACCGAGGGTCCAGACGGAAGGGAATCTCAAATGTTTGTACTTGTTATATATGCCTTGCATCAGCATAGGTTTCAAGTAAAGAGTATTTAGTAAAAGGTGATAGATCTTTTATTTCTTCAAATACTGATATTTAAATCCTTGTATCCATCGGTATTTACCAAGTCATCTCCCACTGATGTTCTAATAAGTTGATTTTTCCTTCTCTTATAATACCCATCAAATGACGATGCCCGAGTCTTATGTAACTCAACAACTGATTGGTCACTACTAGAAGCTGCAACTAACTGGATTGATTTCGGCTTCACCTACTGTATCTTCTTTCTAGCAGCTCCTTCATCTAGTGTCTTATGTCTTTCAGAGTTGCCGGATGAACCGATTTGATCTTAAGATACCTTTTTTACAGCAAGATTTTCTTAGACAGGGGATGCAGGCCGTTGTTCCAGTGCTGGTGGATCAAAAAAAGATAAGAGTAATGAACAGTAAAGTACTTATGCTCTGTATCTGTATCTGCAAACAAATATAACATTAAAAAGGTTGTATCGTCATAAGAAAAAGAACTTCACACGTATGACTCAAACGTGTAAATAAATGAATGAATTAAATCGTCTACATAAATAGATATAAGCATGTACGGAGTCTGAACCTGTCAAAGAAGAAGGAAAATGGATGCACGCGTTTGGCATTCGACCCCATTCACAAAAGTGCTATCTGAGATGGTAATCCTACAAAGTACAAAGAATTATATAAAAATAAATGAATTATAAAGTTAAACAGATTTAATATCGTTAACAATGGTCAAGGTGTTGGTGGCCTTGTCTGGGATGTTAGTGACATCATGTACTTCATTAGAGGTTCTTGATTTGTTTGGCTGCAAAGGAGTAACAGATTTCTGCATTAGCAGAGTTTCATGTCTTACAGACCTGAGTTTATGATACAAAGGATATTAGAGCGGAGGTGACAAAATGGATGGCTCGAGCAGTTTGGATAACGGGCCAAAATATGTAGATTTGGTGCAGGTCCAAGTGGGTTGTACATGGATTTGATTTTCACCAGTAATGTCTAAAATTACAAATAGGACAGGATGATCACCTTGATGTTTTCAACCATTTGAGAATTATCATAGATTGGGTAGTTGCTGTAACTGCCATGCTGGAATCGATTGTTCCACCAATGTGGCACAAGTATAATGTTTACTAAACATCATACAGCTAATACCTTGTAGTACTTGAATCTGTTCAAGATCACAAAATTGAATATTGAGTTGACATTTATACCAGCTATCACACGGATCTAATGGACCAGATACCAACATGTTTTTTATATGTTAATAAAGGCAACAAAGAAAGTAAATATACATAAGAAAAGGTAAAGAAAACATCCAATGGGATATCTATATAATAGAAATTTTGATCGCCAATTCCAGAAATCAAAACGCAGAAGAGTCGGCATCAAAAATTGCCAGCATCCAACAAATCATCATAGCAATCAATACATTGAGCAAGGTTCCAATAGCTACTAAATTTTCACACTCTTAGTATCTGCATTATGTGTTTTTTTCTGTTATATCTCACATAAATTTCTGATCGCATGTTTACAGGGGTTTAGTGAGCGTCTTGTAACCACCAGTCGGCCTGCCATTGGTCTCATGTTCAAACAGGCTGGCAATCATGATCTGTTCGTAATGCAGCTATCAACATTACACATAAAATAAGGACTAATTTAGGGGATCTTTTCTCCTTGCAAATCATAGATTTTGGACTAAATATTTCTTATTGGTAAATCATAAATTATATTTAGCAAAATCAGCACACAAAGACAATAACACATCTTCAATTAGTTGCAATTTTAACTGTCCTATATTTTCGTATTATCATATATTTAGATAATATTCATAAAATATTACCTGAACCTTGCTCCACCAGTCCACTCGGTAACAATTTTTCTAAGATCTGGATTGCAATAAGATATCCATTCTCTTAGTGTCACCCTATCCGTTTTGTTTTGAAATTTATCAGGCCAAAGCTGCATTAGTTGGAAAAGCTAATGGACAATTTAGTATGTGTGAGTAATATAAAAATAAAAAATATATTTACTTTATAGAAGTCGTTCAAAACATTCTCAGCAACACCATTAACAACATGGCCGCCAACAACAAATAAATTCTTTGACATCCTTCTTGTTTGTGTAGATAATTGACACCCCTAAAATTGGGTCGCAGCGGAATAAGGGTCCGAGGCGTGTTACTTCATAGATCAATAACACAAGATATATATAGAACGACCAAAAAGTCATTTAAAACCGATACATTGGATTTAACAAAGTATTTGTTACATAAGCCCGAAGCTTCACTTGTTCACTTGTTCAAATTACAAAGATTTCTAGCCCATAACAGATATACAAAATGTAATGCGACAAAATCTTTAATGCATGATATCCAAATCAAAACCACCAATGTATCCCTTGCACCTCGTGCTTATTGACCTCCTAAAAAACATTGCTTTAAAACGTCAACAATAATGTTGGTGAATTCATAGGTTTGATAAAGCGTATATTGTAGGACCACAAGATTTCCCAAGTGTATGATAATGCAACAGATGCAGACATCATATAAATGTAATTACGTTGCCCTAAGCTCATGACACTGAAGCTCGACATAAATGAATACCATATAAATGGCCTACATTGCCCGTGATGATGTTCTAACCCGCAACATCCTATGTTCGACATGGTATACGTTCATTTGCCCAGTGATAGCTAATCACCCGAACGGGGATGTCAATCCTAATAGATCTATTCATAACATTCGCGCTCACAATCCAGTAACTGACAGTTCATGATAATGGGCTCAACTAGGGTTATCGCTACTTAGGCAACACGTAATCATAATATGAAACTTAACCACTTGTGTCCAGTTGTAAAACATTGCATGTTTCTCACCCCAAAAACTTTGTAAAACAAAAGCATGTAAAACGTGGGGCTATGAACTCACCTTGAGTGAGCGATTAACAAGTATGTCACAGATAATGCGCCACGCAAATCGTCAGATGCAACCTATTTAAATTAAGGTCGTATAAGTACCATGTACTTTGATTTACCAATATCATATATTCCTATATAGCTCATCATACTATCGTTCGGGCTATCATAATTAAGAGGTCATGTAGTGAACGTATGAGGAGCTAGGACACTTTAAATCGTAAATCCAACAACTCGTCGATACGCTACCCCGAAGAGGCCTCATTATGAAACTCCCTAGTAATATAGCACTTTGCTTAACTAATACCACATATAGGTCTATATAGTTCAATCACCATCTAATCGTTTTGGTAAAATTGTGTTAAGTAAGTAAAAACGTTTCTAATTACCGTTTTAGTAAAACTGGCGTAACTTTCGCGTTTTAAGTCCGATTTTGACGTTTCTTATGCCCACGCTTTCGTATTAGGGGGGCGGCACGAGGTATCATTAATTTGAATTTTCATATTTTTGAACCCTCTTATGACTGTACTTTTTACTGTTCACACCAGTTATAAAGTTATTTTTATAGTTTTAATTATCGTAAAACCCGTAAACGTCGTATTTTATTCGTTATAGCTCCGTTTTTAGCGATTCTTTCGAGCACGTTCTCGTAATTGAAAGTTCTAATGATTTATGAGGTTTACAAAAATAATTATTTCTGTCATGAACAGTAACTTTTATAAAAATAGTTTTATAAAAGTATTAATTGTCGTAAACTCGCGAAATTCATAACTCGTTCGTTATTAATTGAAAAATTACGATTCTTATCATTTTGGAATCCTAAAAATATGTATTATTTGTTAAAAATACCAAACTTGCTGTTTGAATAATTTTTATAAAAAGTTTTTATAAAAAATTCTTTTACGACTCCGTTTATTTATCGTATAACTTGTTTTTACCGTAACTTTTTCGTTTTTTAACCGTTTTTCAAGTTTCTTACCTTTTCGGAATCGTCATGAGATGTAGTATTTTATAAAATCATAAAATAAATATGTTTAAATTCGAATTTTGGACAGAAGGTTGTGGTGATTTTCTTAAGTCCATTTTTAACCTTTGTTTTCATACTCTTCAATTTTGTAATCCACCACATGTCTTATATATCATATATGTTATATATCATACATATATTAGAGTCCATTTGTCCATAATAATCCTCATATGTCCAAGTTATCAAAATGTACAAGTCATAACATCTCATGAAAACATAACTTTACTTAAGTGTCTTTTTACTTCAAGTTCATACTTGAACTTTTATACATTAACCAAGTGTGTACAATATGTATACTTCCATTATATCCTTATTTTAGTGATCATATAACATCATTAAAAGTCCATAAACAAGATTTACATGCCATTTGCATTACTTTCACTTGAAACATATTAAATGATCTTTTAAAACCCTAATTAGTACATAGCCATTTTCACAACAAAACAACATGATACAACACTTCCTCATCCATTCTATCATGATGCCTTTACCATCATAAGATATATAAAAGTGTATAAAATGATGACAACAAGTAAAAATTCCTTTTTACATGTTAAAAATCCTAAATGGTGATTTAAGCTATAAAGAATTAACATATGCATATTAATGAAAATTGTAAGAACATAAAGAGTTCAAGATGACCTTATGATGAATGATGATGGTGACTAACACAATCTAAACCCTTGTTTAGACTAGAAACCAAAGCTTGCAAAGATGAAACCCTAGATTTCCTAGTGAAAACCCTAGCTTCCCTTTTCTTGATTAAAGCTTGAATATGGTTAACCAATGCTTGGAATTAGAACGCCTTAGGATGGATGTGTATAGGTTGTAGAAAATTTAGTATGGGTTTGTTAAAAAGGGGTGCTTGTGCCGTGAGCTATATGGAGCACCAAGGAAGAGTTTTTGTTGAATTTTGGCTAAGTGTTTATGTATATGTGTTATCTCTTTCTAGTAATGCATGTATATAAGATATAGATGGTCAAAAAGATTGCAATAGTATTCAAATACAAGATGAGGGTTTTAAGGGTTCTTGTTTTTGTGTCATGAGTCAAAGTAACAAGGTATGGCTAGGTTTTAAATGCAAGAGATGTACATTGACCAAGTGTTGAAATTTTTTTCTTATTTCTTTGTTACCTATGCCATAATTTGGCTATTATAAGACATATGTGTTGTTGATGACGTAAATTTTTATGTATTGGGTATAAATGTGGGTATTTGTTGAAGCGTAGAAAAGTTTTGGTGGTTCCGGGAGTGCCTAAACGCAATTTATCGCAAAACGTATACACTTTACGTATCCGATAAAAATAAAATGAACAAAGTTAATAATTATTCTCAAAATAATTACTTAACCCTTGCTTGATGTAAACATTTAATTGTTTGATGCCCGTTTACATTGAACGCTAATATTTGACGTACGCGATTTAACTTAACGTTTATGATTTAAAGTAAACACGTACAATACAAAAGGTACATTGTGGATTTATCGATGTCGTCAATGACTTGAAAACACAGGGTGTTATAGACTTCCCCCGTTAAACGAGCCTTGTCCTAATGGCCCAGATGCAGTATTGACGACGATGTGGTCTTGGTGAAGAGGTGTGGATGTTTCTTTTTGAATTGGTCTTCACGCTCCCACGTGAACTCAGGACCTCTCTTGGAGTTCCATCGAACTTTGACTAATGGGATCCGACTTTGCTTCAACTGTTTAACTTCACAGCCACTATTTTAATGGGTTCCTCACAAATTAAGCTTGCCATCAGATGAAGTCCATCCAACGGAACGGCTAATGGTTCGTCGGCATAACACTTTTTTCAGATTAGATACGTTTGAAAAACGTATTATGAACTCTTACTCAACCTTTCTGGGGAAGTCATGCTTGTAAACAACTCTCAAACCCTTTCTATCACCCTAAAGGTCCAACATACCGAGGGTTTACCTTTCCCCGTTTTCCAAAATGTATGACCATTTCCAAGGCAAAACTTTATGAGAAACTTTTCCCCGACTTAGAATTCATTGGTTTACGTTTCAAGTAAGGCGTAAACTCTTTGTCGATCACGAGCGGCTTGCATCTTTGCTTGGATCTTGATGACTTTCTCCAGTGGTCTCTTGAATTAGTTCTGGACCGAGTATTTGAGCTTCTACAACTTCCGTCCAACAAATAGGTGAACGACACTTCCGACCATAAAGTGCTTCGAATGGTGCGGCCTTGATGCTAGCGTGATAGCTATTGTTATATGAGAACTCGACCAATGGCAAAATGTGTTACCCAACCCTTTTCCAAAGTTGATCGAGTACAAGCACGCAGCATTATTCCTCGAGAAGTTTGAATGGTCCTCTCGCTTTGCCGTTGTTTGTGGATGGTACGCAGTACTCATTTCTAATTTGTACCCAAAGCTTCTGGAGTGGACCTCTCAGAAATTTGATGCGAATCTCGGGTCACGATCACAAATGATTGAGACGGGTATTCCATGCCTCGTGACCACCTCCTTTAGGTACAATCTTGCAAGTTTATCTAAAGGATCAGTCTCTCTAATTGGTGTAAAAATTGCAGACTTAGTGAGCCGGTCAAATGATTACACCTAATTGTGTTCATAGCCTTGAGACGTATTAGGAAGCTTCGTGGACAAAATCCTGGTGATGTTGTCCCACTTCCATTCAGGTATCTTAGGTTGTACCAACAATCCTGATGGCCTTTGATTTTTCGGTCTCTTGACCTAGCAAGGTCTAACACTGCTAACATAAGTGGCGTATGTCGACTTTCATGTTGGGCCAACAATAGATGATTCATGTCTTGGTACATTTTGTCGGAACCCGGATGAATAGAGTATTTTGATTTGTGGGATTCGTGCATGATCACAGTCCGCAAATCGCCATAACAAGGTAACCAACTCCTGCCATTGAGGCACAGGGTTCCATCCGCACGTGGTTCCAACTTTTGTTCTCTAATCGCTTCTGGAAATTTAGCATTTTCAATCAACATTCCCCCAACGTCTTCACTCTTAATGTTCTCTGGTTTTCGCGCTTCGGTCTGAGCATTTATAATTGTGGGAAGAATCCAAGCTAATAGTCATGACCAAGGCTCGAACTCTTAACGGTGGTTCTCGTTCTTTCCTGCTCAAAGCATCAGCAATGACATTTGCTTTCCTGGGTGATAACGAATATCGCAATCGTAATCACTTAGCAAACTCTAACCATCGGCGTTTGCTATGTTCAACTCTTTTTGATCTAAAATGTGTTGCAAACTCTTGTGATCGGTGAACACCGTATACTTAGTTCCATATAAATAATGTCTCCAGATCTTGAGAGCGAACACCACTGCACCAAGTTCTAAATCATGAGTTGTATAGTTCTTCTCATGAATTTTTAACTGGCGTGATGCATAAGAAATCACTTTTTCTCTCTGCATCAATACAGCGCCCAAACCCTTCTTTGAAGCGGCACAATATTGCGATGGGAAACAAAAAAATCTGCGCTTCCTTCAGGTAATGCATGGATTGGTCGCACTGCATAAATTTTGCTTCAACAGTTGAAAAGTGCTTCTGGGTTTATTCGCCCCACTAAACTTGTTCTTCTTTTGGTTATGCTTAGTCATTGTTGGCGATCTTTGATAACCTCTTCAATGAATCTTCGGTAATACCCCCCTCAGCAAGACCTTAATTGACGAATCTCCCTTGAGTGACTTAGGAGATGTCCAATCTTTGATGGATTCAAACTTGGCTGGAATCCAATGAATTCCTTCACTTCGTTTAGTACAGTGAACGAGGAACTTACCTTAGGAATCAAATTCACATTTGGAAAAAATAGAGGCATACAAATCCTCCTTCTTTATGTTTTTTATTTTTTATTAGGCAATTTAAGATTTGTTAAGGTGTTTTTCATGTTCTTCCTTGTTCTTCGAATATATTAGAATATCGTCAATAAAGACGATTATGAATTTATCCAATATGGTTTGCATACCCGGTTCATAAGGTCCATGAATACGGCAGGTGCGTTTGTCAAACCAAACGGCATAACTTGAAATTCGTAATGGCCATAACGAGTTTTGAGGCAGTTCTTTCGAAAGTGTCTTCTTCTTAGAACCCTTATTTGGTGATTAACCTGACCTTAGGTCGATTTTCGAGTAAAACACTCGACCCTTGGTGCTGATAAAATAAATCATCAATTTTAGGAGCGGATAAACGGTTCTTTACCGTTGTTTATTATTTACCACGGTAAATCAATGCACATCCCGAAATGATCCGTCTTCTTCTTACAATACATTGACCAGAGCTCCCAGGGGTGAGAATTGGGTCTTTTAAAGCCTTTGTCAGATAGCTCTTTCTGATGCTACATATAATTCTTTCATTTCGTGAAGGCGCCTATTAGATAAGGTGCCGTGCCACAGGTGTCAGCACCAGGTACCAAAATCAATTTGAAACTTCAATTGTCGAGTCACTGGAAGACACAGCTAAGCTCTTTAGGAATTACTTCAGGAAAGTTTTGAACTATTGGTTTCATTCTCAAGTGTTCTTCCTCACGGACTTGTCTAAATATCTTTTGTTGTAACATGTGCCAGAAAGATAGGTAACCTTTTTTCCATGTACTTCTGCGAGTTTTAGTGCATGGAAATGATGTTTAATTCATGTCATATTTCCACCTGGGTATTCCATCACCGTGTATGATCAAGTTTTATTTTTCCAGGATTGCAATACAATCTTTCGGCACACAACTATGATCCGCTTGGTATTTCGCCAACCAATCAAATACTGATTATTAGCATCACTAACTACAAGTTCTACAGGCATTAAGTTTAGTTGAATTGGTGGTTTAGGAAGTTTAATGTGCAACCTAAGTAGAGTGTTTAACCCAATTATCCTCCCGTCAGCTAGTTCGACATCATAATAGTGATCTAGGGTAGATGGCGTGATGTCGATTTGGGAGCTAAATGCAGTAGACACTATACTTTCGATCGGCAACCGTATCATACAAGAATATAAGCATAGCGGTTTTTTAGAGGAACGTTACCCCACAAACAACGTTGTCTGGATTTGCCCCCGCATTCCATCCACAGACTCCTTCGTTGGAGCTCTGTCATTCCCAGGCTTGATTAACACGGTCATTGTTTCTAAGTTTTGGGCAGGTTTTCATATCTTAAAAATGTCCTTGAGCTCGCACTCATAGAATAACCTTTTCCCTTATGTTATTGTTGTTGTTGCGGTTGTTGTTGTTAGCATTTGCAGGTCGGCTTCTACAATCCTTGGCCAGATGGCCAACCCTCTTGCAGTTACTGCACTTAGGTAGACAAGGACCTTCATGATTGTAATTACACTTGGAACACAGAGGTTTAGACCCGGCGTATGATTTCCTGTCACTATTGCCTGCAGTGTAGGCCTGGCCTGTGTTCTGCCTCTTATTTTGTTGTTGTTGTTGATTCTGATTGTTTCGGGAAGTGTTTTCAAACTTCCTCTTGTTTTCATCTTGTCTTTCCGCCATGGTATTGACTCTCTTGTCCATCAGTTCAGTGGCCATTAATTAGCCTATTTTGCATTGGGGGCTCTTTGGCTTTGAAGCTACGATGTTTCCATGGATCATGTCGGGCAATCCTCCGACATACCTTTCAATTTTGTCTGACTCCTCAGGGAACATTCTAACACACAGAAGTGCTAGTTCTTGAAAACGTTGGTTGTACTTGACCACATCAGTACCTATCACTTTCAAGTTCCACAATTCAGCCTCAAGCTTCTTCATTTCATTTCGTGGACAATATTTGTCAGTCATCTTCTTCCTTAGATCGACCCAAGTCATTGAATATGCAACATCATGAGTAACAGTCATAACATGGGAATTCCACCATGTTAGAGCACTTGCTAAAAGAGTACAAGTAGAAAATTTGACCTGGTTTCCACTGAGCAGTTGCTTATGCGGAAAACAGTCTCCATTCTTTCAAAAACCATTGGGTTAACTCAACCACTCCTTCGGTGCCCTTGAAATACAGAGGTTTGCACTTCATGAAATCCTGGTAAGTGCACTCTCGAGCAACGCGTTCAGATCCCCTGACACCCGTTCCCGAAGTATGGCTGTCAATGCCATTCCTGGTTGCGTCACGTGCGGCCAAAACGGCACTGACACCTTGGTCTATCATAGCTTGGAGTTAAGCATTAGTGACACAGTGGTGTGTTTGCTGTTGGGGCTCGGTGTTGCTGTGATCCAGTGTTGACATCGTGGCTCGTTTGGTGCCATTTTCAGAATTCATCAAGAAATACAAATACCCGTTAGATTTCATAAAATCATAACCATGACATGACATATCCATGATAAATAAAGTGAAATCACTCACCACAGTGAAATGTACAACTAAATTGTAATCAACAATGATATAACCAAATCGACATTCATTCACCACAAATTCGATTATAGACATGACATAATACATCCATTCCATATATAATCTGGAAATATACATGATCTGTTTGGTACATAATGATTCCCTATCGCTAGGTTACCAAATGAAAAATGGACATAGGCCCGACTAGCGGAGTTACCCGTAATACTTAGTAGGCTATACAGGATAGCTAATCAGAAATAAAAGATCTATCGGATAGCTAACCAAAACAAAAAAGATCTTATTTACCGCCTGCGTAGCTGGGGTAAACCCATAAATACTATCAGACTGCATAGTAGCTACAATCATAACCAAAGTCTAGGAACTGCTACCAGTGTCCTCCAATGTGTCAACGCGTGCTCCAGCCTCCAGGGCCTGGGTACGCATGATATGCTGAACAGCCAAATCATCTACAGCCTGACGCTGCTACTCATGGCGATGCACCTCAGTCTACTATTACTGTAACTCTGCTCTCTAATGCTCGGCAGTGAGCTTCAGACCTAGCCAGGCCTGACGAGTCTCCATAATATCTTGCCGTAAGCAAGTCTCTCTCTCCTCAATACCTCAATCTCAGCTCTTACAGCTGCACGATCCTTCTGGGCATCGTGATGTCGTATGCAAAACTCTGAACTCTCTCTAGTGCAAACATCTACCTGGTAAGTGACCCTCCTGTTGACCAACTCTAAGGCGGTCGTCATTCTCTCTCAGTATCTCGGAGTCTGGTTCTCTAAGTGGGTCCTGGTTGTCTCGCAGCAACAGTAGGAGAACTCTCCCTAATTCACACCCAGGTTGGTGAGTAAGTAATAGTCTCTTTTGAGCTGGTGTCAGCCTTGTAGTAATATCAGCTCTGCGCAAGTAAATGGTGGCAGGTAGTGGTATAGGTAACTTTGGTGGTTGGTCCCTGATGGAGTAGTGAATGATAGGTGGATGGTGCGGTGCTCTCATCTGGCCTAATGGCTGCTCTAGTATGGGGGTCGGGCTACGTGAAAGCTAAAAGGTGGTGGTAATGGAGGTTAGGTGCCTATCCTCAGTGGCACTAAATCCTCAGGATGCTCAGGCTAGAATGTACACTGTGTACATGGTCTCAAGGTACATACTCTAGAGAACGTGGTGCTGCTCCACAAACTATCGGGAAGTCCATCCTCGTAAGTTCCTCAATGAATACTCCAAAGGTCGTGCCTCAGAGTGAACAGAAGTATAGGTAACCGGATTCAGGCTGACATGACTTATGTGACCATAGAAATAAATTTTATATTGAGTAATATTATATAAGACTCTAATAGCATATACATTTATTCATAACATGTATATCAATTAATGAATTGCATCTAGTAAATAACTATGCAACAAGTAGTGTATGCATGATTGTATGCACATATGTATATTCGGTACAAACCCTGTTGTATGATTTCGTTGTTTGAAATACGGTTATAGTCCAGCAAAAACATTTGACCTGGTTCTCTATAACCTTGGCTCTTGATACCAATCTGTAACACCCCCAAATTAGGTCGCAGCGGAATAAGAGTCCGGGGCGTGTTACTTCTCAGATCAATAACACAAGATATATATAGAACGACAATAAGTCGTTGAAAATGATACATTGGGATTTATACAAAGTAATTGTTTTATAAGCCCAAAGCTTAACTTGTTCACTGATCAAAAATACAAAGATTTTCAGCCCATAACAGATAACAAAATGAATCGAGACATTAATATTTAATGCATTATACAAAATCAAAACAACAATGTATACTTACACCTTGTGCTTATTGATCCCCTAGAAAAAATCCTAAGTGTATGATAATGCAAACAGTGCACACATCTTTAATTGTAATTACGTTGCTTCTAAGCTATGACACTAAAGACTTGCGTGTATGATTACCAAATTAATGCCTTACATTGCCCGTGGTGATGTTTCTAACCGCTAACTCCTATATCCGAATGGTATAGTTGTTTGTCCAGTCGATAGCTATTCACCCCGAACGGTGGTTGTCAAAACCAATAGATCTATTCATAACATTCGCGCTCACAGTCAGTGATGACAGTCATGATAATTGGCTTCAGGTTATGGGTTATCGCTACTTAGGGCAAACTACGTAATCATAACATGAAACTTAAATCTATTATGTCCGATTGTAAAGCATTGCATAGTTTTTCCAACCCAAAAAATTTGGTAAAACAAAAAGCAGTTAAAAACGTGGGGCTATGAACTCACCTTGAGTGAGTAATGCCAAGTATATCACAATTAACGCGCCATGCGAATTGATCAAATGCAACCTAAATCACATTAAGTACTTCCACCATGCATAAGTCTATATAGCTAATCACCATCTAAATGTTTAAGTGAAAACATGTTTATAAAATTAAAATGTTATAATATATTATGGTAAAATCGGTCATAATTTTAAGTTTCTAATCCGTTTCTTGCGTTTTCTTTTGCCAATCTTTTCGTATTATGACGAGTTATCATAATTTTGGACATTTTCCATATTTTGACCCCCTGGTGAACAGTAACTTTTACTGTTCACATCAGACGTAAGTTTTATTTAAATCGTATTTGTTGTCGTAAAACCCGTAAATGTCGTATTTTATTCGTTATAGCTCCGTTTTTAGCGATTCTTTCGAGCACGATCTCGTAATTGAAAGTTCTATAATTTTATGAGGTTTACAAAAATATAACTTTCTGTCATGAACAGTAACTTTTATAAAAATAGTTTTATAAAAGTATTAATTGTCGTAAACTTGCGAAATTCATAACTCGTTCGATATTAATTGAAAATTACGATTTTATCATTTGGAATCCTAAAAATAGTATTTATTTGTTAAAAATAATCAAAATTGCTGTTTGATATAAATTTTAGAAAAATATTTATTTTATAAAACTCGTTTAATTACGAATAAACTCGTTTTTAACGTAAACTTTTGTTATTAATCCGTTTAACAAGTTTCTTACCTTTTCGGAATCGTCGTGAAATGTATTATCTTATAAAAACATAAAATGAGTATGTCTTATACACGAATTTGGACAGAATGTTGGTGTTTGTTTGATAAGTCCATTTTCAACCTTTGTTTTCATACTCTTCAATTTTGTAATTCACCACATGTCTTATATATCATATATGTTATATATCATACATATATTAGAGTCCATTTGTCCATAATAATCCTCATATGTCCAAGTTATCGAAATGTACAAGTCATCACATCTTATGAAAACATAACTTTACTTAAGTGTCTTTTTACTTCAACTTCATACTTGAACCTTTATACATTAACCAAGTGTGTACAATATGTATACTTCTATTATATCCTTATTTTAGTGATCATATAATATTATCATAAGTCCATAATCAATATTAACTTGTCAATATTATATTTCTTTAACTTAAAACATATTAAGAAATCATAAAAACCCTAATTAACCCATAATCATTTTTACACCAAAATGACTTGATACAATATTTTCTCATCCTTTTTAGTATGATATAAGTAATAACACCACATGCATATAAGTATACAAAATGACCATTACAAGTGCAAAAAAACTTCATTTACAAGTTAAAGTCTTAAATGGTGATTCAACTAAAATAGAAATAACATATGCATATAAATGAAAATTATAAGAACATAAAGGGTTCTAGTAGACCTTATGATGAATGATGATGATGATGAACAAATGATAAACCCTAGTTTAGCCTTAAAATCCAAGCTTGCACAAAGAAAACCCTTGTTTTCTTAATAAAAACCCTAGCTTCCTTTTCTTGATTATTACTTGTAAATGGTGATTCAATGGTTGGAAACACCTTAGAATGTCTTAGGATAGATGTGTATAAGAGTGTATAGGTTGTATAAAAATTTGTATGGATTGTGTATTGTTGTTGCTTTGAGCCGTGGCCTATAAGGAGCCAAAAGAGAGTGTTTGTTTGATTTTTGGTTAAGTGTTGATGTTGTATGAGTTCTCTTACTATAAGTGTATGTATATAAGATATAGATGGTCAAAAAGATTGCAATAGTATTCAAATACAAGATGAGGGTTTTAAGGGTTCTTGTTTTTGTGTCATGAGTCAAAGTAACAAGGTATGGTGTGTTTAAATGAACTAGTGAAGTACATTGACCAAATGGTAAGATTTTCTTTATATAACTTTGTATAAATGGCTATAATTTCGGCATATATAAGATATACATGATATATTTTTGTAGTTTTTATGTATTGGGTATAAATGTGGGTATTTGTTGAAGCGTAGAAAAGTTTTGGTGGTTCCGGGAGTGCCTAAACGCAATTTATCGCGAAACGTATACACTTTACGTATCCGATAAAAATAAAATGAACAAGGTTAATAATTATTCTCAAAATAATTACTTAACCCTTGCTTGATGTAAACATTTAATTGTTTGATGCCCGTTTACATTGAACGCTAATTTTTGGCGTACGCGATTTAACCTAACGATTACAATTTCAAGCAAACACGTACAATACAAAAGGTACATTGTGGATTTATCGATGTCGTCAATGACTTGAAAACACAGGGTGTTATACAACATATTTACTGGAGTGAGGAAGGTAATGTGCTCTAATGGCATTCCTAAAGTTTTACATCAATCACTTAATAAAATTATTAATTTTGAAAATCATTTTTTTTAAAACTAACCTTGTGATTGATGTAAGAAGCTGAACTAGGTTCAGGTTTGGTGTTATGTTATGCTGAACAGATTATGGTTATACTTGGCTGCTCTCTGTCTTAGAATTCGACATCAGAAGTATGTTACAGAGAATAATGTTTTTGCACAACTGAAACTCAAAATTTTTGAGTCTTGTGTATTTATAGTGTCTAAAAATCCCTCGATACGCCGTATCGAGAGTAGTGGATACGGCGTATAGGGTTAATTTCCTTGAAGTCCGCGATAAGATCAAATCAATCAAGATTAATTACCATCAATCATAATAAATGCGAATCTTTGACTGATGAACAGCTGTGCATACGGCGTATTGGAGAGTAGTGGATACGCCGGATCGGGAATTGATCAATACGCGTTCTTGTGATGAGCTGGCGCTGATACGCCGTATCTTCTTTGCTGGATACGGCGTATTGATGCAGATTTAGACTTTCTTCAAATGTCTTCGTTTAAGCTCTAGAATTGCGCCTTTTTGCTTCTTCTTCACAAGTGACTCCATAATTACTGCAATAATAAACTTTAAGCAATTAAGTACCAATATCTTGCAATAATTAAACAAAAGTGGGTAAAACATATGGGATAAATGATAGTAAAATATGACGTTATTTGATGATATCAAATATCCCCCCACTTGAATCCTACTTGTCCTCAAGTAGACTTTAGAAAGATTTTGAAAATGTATCCTAACCGAGGTTAAGGATTTTTCCGTTAAGCATTTTTTTTTGTTCCAGATCACCTGTACAAAACCAAGCTCCTCACGAAATATGGAAATGAAATCACTCAGATCACTCAACTAATCTAGGGTGTATCATTTAGTGGTACGCTCATAAGCTCAGTCGTGATTAGCTTCGTATCATAGGCTTGGCAAGGATACACATCTCCACCTCTAAAGCTAAGGAGTAACAAGTCAAAAGGTAAATTGGGTATTTATAGAAGGCTTGGGTTTTAATCATTCTCATTGAGATGAAGAATGATATAGGGTGTGGAGCTTCTGACTTTCACCAAAGGTCGTCGTCCAACAAAGCAGCTAAGACATGCATACACACCCGAATCCACGGGATAGACACACACGCTCGAACACATCCTCATTCGAGTGGATCCTAAGGTTACTTATCAGGAAAGGGAAGTAAAATGGTTGTTAAATAAAAATCACAAAACAAATAGATTAAAGCCAACAAATAAGGTGCGGTTGCTAGTAACTTTTCTCGACCGTCCCATGATGAAGACTCGAACATATAAACAAACGTCTCGATCATAGACATGACAATGACAACCTAAGTTGACGTTCCCATAACGGTCAACTTCCCTTACATCCCTAAACTTTACATACTTTTACAAACAAGTGGTGATATCGGCCACTTTACAAAACTTTACATCGTCGATTCTTTCAAATAATTTCTACGGCATAGACTCAATGAACCGACTATCTTTCATCATTCTCTTTTTTTTTGCTTGCTAATAATACATCATAAATCTTGGTGTAATTCACCGTCTTCACTATCATCATCTGTCCGGTTGATTTTTCCTTTTAACTTTTCTTCTTCGGACATAATACATAATTGCGAAAGTAGCAAAATACACGAGCTACAAAACATCCCCATTGCATTGTGCAATTTTCCCGACCATTACAGACAGAGAAATTTTCACTTTGACACAGGAACTACATAACTTTACACGAAGCAACTGAGCAACATCTGATCAAATAGCTTTAATCTCACGGTAGGCTAAGGTTGATAAAGGCTGAAACAAACAATTTTTTTTTTTGGTGTGGAAAAAGAAAGGAATGGCTCAGCAGGTTGTTCTAGGGGTATCATACTCTAAAAATGAGAGTAAGCAAAAGGGTTACACGGGGGTTAACTAACCAGTGTAGTTAGTTAATAATACGACATGTAAAGGCTTTTTGGTTTAATCCTAGAAATTTACCAGTTAAGCTTGTTACTCCATCTAAATTCATAGTACTTATTCGTGAGGGTCTAAGTGATATACCAGGCACGTTCTAAACTCACTACATCACCGGCACCACTCATGTTTTTGTGGATTATAGTAAGCAATTGGAATGGATAGGCTTAATTTCACAATAGACCATTAAGGGTTTAGTGCGTTCTAGTATTGTAACTAGTGATTTTTTTACAAAAAAGTCATGATAAAAAATTTATAAATGTGTCATATTTAGGCATGTTAGCATTTTATTTGTGAAAATGAGGACAAGTACGTTCTAATTCTCCATCCCCCCACTTAAATTATACAACGTCCTCGTTGTATAGACAAAAAGTTAAATAATATGGGAAAAGAATTAGAACGAGGAAACTTCCCTGATGGTTTGCTCCGAATGGTTCTCCATTTTGAGTGTTTGAGCAAAAAGAGTGTTGACGGGGCTTTAAGAATGCCCAAGAGAAGTCAACACGAGGTATTTTCAGACTATACATCAAAGTCGATTTCGTTTACAGCAAGGTCCTGCATAAAAGTTAGAAGACGTTCGTGCAATTCGTGCTTTCGCTAACCTACAATACAAGCAAACAATTAAACACACAACTGTACAGGTTACAATACGCCGTATCCCAAACCCTAGGATACGCCGTATGTAATCCTGTGAAAACAATTAAATACTGGAAATTAAATACTGGAAATTAAAACTGATAATTGTTCAGACATGCATACGCCGTATCCAGAGGGGTTCGATACGCCGTATGTATGTCTGACAGACAGACTCAAATTTAAAATTAAAATTCAAACAATTTAAATGCGACAAACAATTAAAAACATAACCGGGTTGTCTCCCGGGGAGCACTTTTGTTTCAGCCGGTCTTTAAGTTCGACCTTTTTCTTCCTCTTCATTATTTGGCGCGTGTCACGGTCCACCCTTCGTCCTTTTTGCGGAAGATATCAAGGTAGATACTAGACACTCCGTTAACATTTTGAGTCCAAGAGTTGTGTTCAAGCGCTCGAACTCCTAAAAATTCTTCATTGTCCCCGACTGAGTATTTGATCACCTCGAATTTGTCCATTCTGCACATTCCTTCGTTTAGTTTATCATTACTGGATTGTGGTGCGTCATTTTGAACAAAGTTTTCGGGTCTGTTAGAGTGATCTCTACGCTCCATTTGGTTGTTTTCGTCACCCTTGTTATTATCATTCTGGTGGTGATCGAAGAGTGGACTATGGTCTCCATTATTGCATTCGTTATCACTTGATTCTTTATCATAATCGAGTTTATCATTATCGTATCCTATCTCCCAAAAATTCCAAAGTGCATTTTTTGTTGCACTGCTCAACTTCCAATGGTTTTTAAATTTCAAGGTTAACCAATTCATGAATCTTAAGTGACATTCCCTAACATTGGCATCATTTGATTTACTAGCACGGGATAGAGGATAGTATTTGTAAAAGAATTTGTCAACTATTTCTACCCATGAAGTAATCTTTGAATTCCCTTCGTGCACCCACCATCGATGCGCTTTCCCAGTCAGAGAGTATGGAAATGTCAGGACGCAAAGTTGTTCAATGTTGACGTCAAGGGTCTTAGCTAGATCAATAATTTGAAGGAATCTAGTAATATGGTCAACTGCGTCATCGGTTTTGGTTCCATCATAAGCGTTATTTCATAGTTTCATGATTAAGCCTGCTGAATAGCAGTACGCCGTATAGAGTTTTATGAATACGCCGTATTGTCGAGAAACAGATACGCCGTTTAGACAGTAAAACTCAATACGTTGTCCTGATCAGAAGGTTTGATACGTCGTATCCAACTGGTGGATACGCCGTATCAGGTGATCAGTCAGAACATAATACTAATTAAAAAAATTAAATGCAAGAATTTAAAGCAAACAATTTAAATGCAGATAAACAGAATTTAAATAATTAAATAAAACAATTAGCATGGTTCTTAGAAATTATAAATTATATAATTATACATTAAAAAGTTAAGATTAGAAATACTAAAAGAATAAAGATTTAAACCTATCACTCCCCGGCAGAGGCGCCATAAACCGTCCCCACGTTGTCGTTGTATAGGTGTTAATTATAGATATCAGGGTTTTACATTTATATTTAGCCGACTAACCTAAAGACAACACTTTAACGGGCAGAGTACCCGGTCAAGATGTAGCTTCGCGGTAAGTAGGGTGTCGAACACTAAGAGTGAGAGTTAACCAATTATCCTATTAGTATTTATTCTATTCTAGATTAGTCTAATTACTGGTTAAACCTATGCTATATACGTTTATCTAATGAGATGGGGGGTTTTCAGCCTGAGAGACTGGCACAGGTTTATGGTGACAAATAACAATTCTAAGCACAATATAAACTAAAGCAAATAACACAAAGCAAGAGAGCGGTACGAGCCAAATAATAGAAAACTGTATTAACCATATTAAATCCAATTAAATGCAGGTTTGATTAATTAGTGCAATGGCTTGCTTATCTCGAAGCGGCATATCATTCTTAAGACTTAGGCGGTACTTCTTCCTAAGACCTAGACACGAACAATCCTGTCACGATTAACGCATCCGCATAAAGCATCCTATAGTCTAATTATAATCTATCATAGGGAATTAAAGCAGTGGTGATCCTGTTAAGACCCTAGGCCACGGGCTTTACCCACTTATTGCTTGTTGTTGATCATTACAGCTGGTGTCCATAGTCCACCACCAAAATCAATTACCAATTAACTAAGAACAATACTGGTTGAACAATTATCGGGTCACCTGCCGGTCCAACTAAGCTCATAATCAAAAGGTAAGGACAAGGTGTCATTTGTGATCCTATTGGTCCGGGCATATAAAACACAACATGGAGAGCTATCCCGGCATCTAGGTTACTGGTTAAGTCTCCCTAGACCCAGTTGAATGATAGGTCGCATGTACAGCCATCAACAAGATATAAGGCGATAAAAACATAATTAAACAAACAAACGATAAATTAGCAAAGCCGATTAAATCAACCAAACATTATAATCTTTATTAATATGGGCTAATACCCCGAGGTATTAGCACCATAATCATTGTCATTATTACAAGCGTGATCAAACAATTAAGAAAATCGAATGATTAAGAAAGTAAGAATTACACGATGTCTTCTATGGAATTAGGATTGGTGCTCGACCTTGGCTGCTCTTCTTGGCTTGAGAAATTCGACTTCAGAAGTATGTTATACAGAGAATATGTTTTTGCACACTGAAACTCGTATTTTGAGTCTTGTATTTATAGTGTCTGAAAATCCCTGGATACGCCGTATCGAGAGTAGTGGATACGGCGTACAGGGTTAATTTCCTTGCAGTCCGCGATAAGATCAAATCAATCAAGATTAATTACCATCAATCATAATAAATGCGAATCTTTGACTGATGAACAGTTGTGCATACGGCGTATTAGAGAGCAGTTAATACGCTGGATCGGGAATTGATCAATACGCGTTCTTGTGATGAGCTGGCGCGGATACGCCGTATCTTCCTTGTTGGATACGGCGTATTGATGATGTTTAAGACTTTCTTTAAATATCTTCGTTTAAGCTCTAGAATTGCGCCTTTTTGCTTCTTCTTTACAAGTGACTCCATAATTACTGCAATATCAATTTTTAAGCAATTAAGTACCAATATCTTGCAATAATTAACAAAAGTGGGTAAAACATATGGGATAAATGATAGTAATATATGATGTTAATTGTGGTTTATCCAATTTCGCCAAGAGATGTGGTATAAATCTCCCAAATGAATGGAAGTGAGTGGTTATAAATCTCCTAGGCAAAACTGCAGTGTATGTTTCTCTTAAGGAATCCCAATGAAAAAACAATGTATGTTTCTCCTAATGAAAGAGTATAAATCGCCTAGGTAAAACTACAGTGTATAAATCGCCCAAGAGACAACGTATAAATCACCTAGAAGGAATAGGTATAAATCGCCTGAAGCTTCACACGTATAAATCGCCTAAGCAAATGCGTATAAATCGCCTAGAACAACAAACACGTATAAATCGCCTAAGCCAAACAGGTATAAATCGCCTAGACCAAAAAGCACGTATAAATCGCCTCCTTCAAAAAATCTGGAAAACCACCTTTTTAAATCACTTAAAAACACACTTTTTGACATTTTTTCTTGAAAATTCTTGTACAACTTACTATTCTAAGCCTATTAGAACCCTAAAAACACAAACTTTATAGTTTTTAGCACAAAAATTCTTCGAATCAAGATTTTTGGTACAAAATTATTTTCAGACCAAAAAGACTCAAAAAGATCAAATGTGTGATGTTTTTGCTAGGATTTTCTTGTACAACTAACTAATACTAAGGTAGTAAAAGCTTAAAAATACAAACTTTATGGTTTTAAACACCCAAAAGGTATAGACCTTTTGGTTCGTGTTTTGGTAACCAAGACGTAAGCAAAACGCACACTAAACACTCTTAATCACCCCATGGCTCTTGATACCAATTGATGAATACTAGTTAAACTCAAGCGAAGTCGTATTCCTATAATCAAAGTACGATGGAACTCTAAAAGAGGACCAGAATTTACATGGGAACGCGAAGATGAAATTCGTGCCAAATATCCTCATCTATTTTCAATCATCACTTCAAGTTCAATTAAATCTCGGGATGAGATTTCTGTAAGGGGTGGAGACTATAACAACCCACAATTTTCATAAATGTAAATATCCATCTATTAAGTTAGATGATGTACAATCTATCAGTTATATATGAACTCACCTTTTTCAGGGAAATTTTTCGCTTTATTACATTACATTACTTACTTTGCCAATATCTCAATATGCAATATAACCTGCATAACTAAAGTTAACGGGCTCAGGCAACCTATCTATGGCAATCCTATCTTCATATATGTCAAGCAAACATCATAACATGTCAAGTCAATATCATAATATCATTATTACAAGGTACATTATTCCTATAAGGTACCATTTGCAACATCATATCAAAACGGGCTTTAAACCATTATCGGATGCCCTAAACCCTAATCTCATGGAAGGGTTAACCCCTAAAGTGAATGCACAAGCTACTAAAGCATATGTACAAGCAATATAACATCTCATTTGAAATATAAAATCCCTTCAACTCAAAGTACAAATCTCTAAAAGCTCAATGTACAAGTCATTAAGCATGATCTCTAAAATAGCCGTTTTACCTCCGTTTTCATTCTAATTTCTTCACCACCACTTAAGCAAGCTACTACACTCATTTTACAAGGTGTAAACCCTAATTATTCAATTCATAAGCTTTCATACATCTTTTTATACTCAAAACCCTAATTCAAAACCTTAAACCCTAAAAACCAAGCTAGTTTCTGAACCATGACTCGTTTCTTGATTTTTATCCATTGTAAACCTAAACCAATACTTAAATAAGTTATAATAACATAAATTACAACATCCTCAATCATATTCCATCATCATTTCATCATTCTACCTCAATTATCCAAGAAACGAATCCAGAAAACCCTAATTGTACCTAATTATAATTTTGACCTGTTTAAATCTTTTTGACCATCTCCATTCTCAAGTTAAGCAACAAGTGTCATTGTAAACCCCATAAGATGAGTATTAAAAAACCTTTATCCATCATTAACCATCCTTGCTTCAACAATGTACGAGAATTACAAAGATAGAAAACCCTAAAAGCCTTATATGAACCCTAATTCCAAGCCACGGCTTATTCTTTCAATTTCAACCTATTTTAACTTAAACCAACGACCAAACTTCATTGATAATACTTTAGAATAAGCCCTATGATTTGTATTCCATCATTCCTAATCAAGAGTATGCAAAATATAAGCCAAGAAAGTCAAGAAAACCCTAAACAAGCCCTATTTGAACCCGCGACCTCATTTCTCCATTTTAACCCAAACCAATTGCTAATCTTTGTTAATAACTCCTATATCAGACCTTAGGGACATGAATTAACCATCCTTAATCAATTACACACGAAATGTAAGCTTGAAAACTTGTGCATCCCTAGTCGAACCCTAAAACAGACCCGAACCCTTTCATACTCAATTTTGACCCATTTCAAACCATTCCAAGTGCAAATAACTTATGTAAACCTCTTCTAGAAACCCTCAAGCTGCTTACCCAGCTGCTTAGACCATTCCTTGGTCAAATTTGAGAGCACATGGCCTCTCTTTTGCTTTCTTCAGCCGCTGGCAGGCTCAACAACATCAAACACATCAATCGACTTTTCTTAGACTCACCATTGAAAATAGAGTTATATCACATCATACACTAGGACCCTATATGTGTCAAGACCAGATCATAACCCTTGCTTACTCCTTATACCTTCAAATGGGTATAAATAGGGGCTTTGTGTGTTCATTCAAACTCGCACCCCCATCTGTTACTATAACCCATAAGGCAGAAATCCTTTGCTTCCCCTTATGATCCTAGGATCTTAAAAAGACATTCAAGAAGGAAGCTGAAGAAGAAAACGAAGGGCCGAGAGTGTTACTTCTAGCCGTTCGAAGCTGAAAGCCTGATATTTCAACCCATTCCTAAGCCATAAGTCAAACAAGAGGTTCATAATAAACTTTATAAATATTGCTCATGGTAATGTTATAATGTCATATGATTTGATTTAAAATAATTTAATATAAAGCTTTTGAAACTCAAAAACCTATGTGTGGTATACCTTTTGATCCAAAATCGTACACCCGAAACCCTAATTTCCAGGTTTTTTACTTAAAAACTATTGGGTTAAACTTGTAAAATGTTTGTTATATAATCAATCCGAATAAGCTTTTATAATGTTAAAAATAAGTACTTTGATAAGTTATAAGAGAATTTGACCTTAAAACCGCGCTTTTTATTGTAAACCCTATATGACCCGTTTTACTTCCATAGCTGAACGAATTCATAATTTAAAACTTATGTGTGTTAAATTTCTTATTGTAGTGTATTATACTTATAACTGTCTTTGAAATGTTAAATAAGCGTGCATGGAATTTAGACATGTTTTGTAATTATACTCCATGCAAGGGGTATATATTATAATTTTAGAAACTATATAACAAAAAGGACTAAAAGTGTCATTTTATCAAAGTTATAACTATAAGGGTCTTATTATGTCATCTTTTAAAGTACAAGGTTTATTGGTTATATCTTTTTCTTGAGGACCAAAGTGTAAAAGGGCAAATCCCTAGGGGTATTAATTTGCCAATTTTCTAAAACCCAAGGTCTCTAAAATGTAAACATTTGAAAAAAGTATTAAAATCATATCCAATAACATTTATTGACTCTTAACTTTAATTAAGCTCTCGTGCTTAACTTCTCCAGATATGAATAAAATGCTTAAAATCAATGCTTATGTTATAATACCTTTTATATCATCATCATCAATGTTAATTTCAAACAATCATCGGTGTCAGGATTCACTATAATACCCACAATACTTCGGATGCTAGTTCATATTAAGGAGTTTATCTTGGTATTACTGTTCTGACTGAGTTTGTTGGGTTTACGGTTTTTTAAAGTGCCCTAGCTCCCTCAAACGTTTACTGAAATGACTTCTGAATTATAATGGGCCCAAACGGTGTTATGATAATTGTAATATCAAAACTGACATCGCTGTGATAACTTACATATTCATCAAACTAAGACTGACATGTATTAACATAGGTTGTCTGTGATTGCCGTGACGGAAGCCGTTACTAATCATTTATATACTTTGCTATCAATTTCCCTATAACTGTTCAGGGTGAAGTTCATAGCACTCGCTTTTCAATCTTTTTTCTAACCCGCGGAGGGACATACATGGTTATAAAACATGAATGCAATAATTTATGTATGCTATTTCCATTTTACTATTGCCTAAGTACTGCTCTTGCCTTTAAGTCCCCATAATCATGAAATACCGTTAATTAACTCTCCGTAGTAAGCGCCATAGATGTGGAATAAAATCTATTTGGGCGGGAATCCCCATTGGTGTACCAGTTTACGTGTAACCATAAAACATCATTAGAAATCACGCGGGTATTTTGGCCAAAGGGTACCCGCAGGGGCTATAACGTATCACCATACCCTAAGTCTTCGGATTCATGAGCTAATGGCAATAATAAATTATGTTTTTCAAGACTTGGTGTATATCAACGTAACCTAAATATCGCATTTGCATTCAAATTATATTACTTAAACCTATGGATTTCACTCAACCTTTGTGTTGACTTTTTAACATGTTTTATCTCAGATAACTAATGGCACGGAGTGGCGAGGACATGAAGATGGAAAAACCGTTATCATTCACACTTTGTAAATACAGATGTTGGGACCTCTCTTTTGTAAAAACTCTGAAGAAATAATGAATGATAACTTATTTTCATAAATGACCCTTTTTGATTCATTTTCTATGATTATGACTGCTGTACCTTGAAGTAATGCCCCAGATTAGCTTCCGCTACTATATGTAAAAATGGGGGTGTTACATAAGAGCATCTTGTTAAGTTAGGGTATCTGTTTGTTTTGATTAGTGCATCTGTTTGTTTTTAAATTTTCGAACTTTTTTTCAAATATTCGATTTGAAAAATATCGATTTTTTTTCAAATTTTCGAATTTTTTTTCAATTTTCAAACTTTTTTTCAAATTTTCAAATTTTTTTTCCAATTTTTGAATTTTTTTTCAAATTTTCGAAATTTCTTTTAAAATTTTCCAACTTTTTTTTCGAATTTTCAAAATATATCGATTTTTTTCAAATTTTCGAAATTATTTTTTTCCTAATTTTCGAAAAAAAATTTAATTTTCGATTTGTTTTTCATATTTATGTATATGTATATATACATATATATATACATATATATATATATATATGTATATACATATATATATATGTATATATGTATATGTATATATGTATATATATATAT
>BQNB010015635.1:0-66322 GCA_026074375.1 Tanacetum coccineum
AATTGTTCGTGACTACTTACGCATTTTTTTATTAAATAAACGAAAATTAGACTCGTTCATGTTCAACATTTTAAAGATCACTTAGCGATTAACTTTTAAATCATAATAATTTATCTAGTTATTTCGCTTGAAGATAGCACTCACTTAGAACCATTATATTTATAATACTAGCATGTTGGTAGTTTTAATATACTTGCATAAATAATTTGTGCATTATGTAATGGGATCCCCATTTAATATTCCAATCGCACTTGCGATTTATTATATATGTTTTAAATCACGCGGCGTTTATATACACATCAAGCGTATTATTTATATGAATATATTTCGTATCATTACAAAAATGATACCGCGTTTTTGGGTCTTGTCATTTTCAAATAAGTTTGTCAAGATCTTGAGAGAAAATGAACCGCAAAGGTGCCTCGTTAATCGTTACCATAAACTATTTTTCGGATTTTGGCACGGATGATTGATCTTGAATTCTTGATGACTGCACCTTGCCCCCTAAGATTTTGTCTTGCAATGTTAAATTATAGTGATCTTTGAAATATAAAATAAATTTTTTTTTAGCATAGATCCAAAGACTCCATCTCTACCCTCTATTTATATATGATCCAATGGCTATAAAAAAATACATATTAAAAAAAAACTCACTTTCCACCTCATTTTTTAAAATTAAATATCTCACAAACCGTTAATCGTTACGCAAAACGAAACATACCATTGCAACAATACCGTTAGTTATTAGGAAAACGTTAGTAATTTAGCTAACGATCGTTTGAGGAAGTTACAAAAATTCGTCACTGTGTTTTAATATATTTTCTTTTTCTCGAAAAAAAAATTTTTTGAAATTTTTTATAAAAAATTTTGAAATTTTTTTTTTTTCGAAAATTTTTTCTGAAAAAATTTCGAAAATTTTTGCAAATTTTTTCGAAAATATATTTTATTTTCGAACATTTATTTTGAAAAATTTTTGAAATTTTTTTTTTTTTTTTTCGAAAAAAAAAAAAAATTTCTTAAAATCTTTTTCATAAAAATTTTGAAATTTTTTTTTTTTTTTTTTTTGAATTTTTGCAAATTTGTTCGAAAATATATCATTTTTTTTCGTAACCATTTTATTTTGAAAAAAATTTTGGAATTAATTTTTTTTTTTGTTTCGAAATTTTTATAAAAATTTTGAAATTTTTTTTTTTTTCGAAATTTTTTGAAAAAATTTCGAAAATTTTCTGCAAATTTTTTCGAAACTATATATTTTTTTCGAACATTTTTTTTGAAATTTTGAAATTTTTTTGTTCTTTTTTTGAATTTTTATAAAAAATTTGAAATTTTTTTTTTTTTCCAAAATTTTGCAAATTTTCTATAAAAAAATTTTCAAAATTTTTTTCCTAAACTTCTTTTTTTGTAACTTTATTATGTGTATAAATTTTTTTTTTTTCGAATTTTTATTATTAAAATTTTCTCTGATATTTTTATAAAAATGTGTAAAAAAATTTTCGAAAAAAAATATATTTACGAAAAAAATTCTCGAAAATTTTTACACATTTTTATAAAAAATATCGAGAAAATTTTTATAATAAAAATTGAGAAAAAAAAATTTTTACAATTAAAAAAATTTTACTGAAAAAAAAGAAGTTTAGAAAAAAAAATTTGAAAATTTTTTTTCAAAAAAATGTTCGAAAAAAATATTATTTTGAAAAAATTTGCAAAAAATTTTCGAAACAAAAAAAAAAAAAATATTCGAAATTTTTATAAAAGAAAAAATATATTAAAACCACACTGAGATTTTTGAAACTTCCTCAACGCATCGTTTTTGTAATCTTGACTAAAGTTGTCAACATAGTAACTAACGGTACAAACGTTTGTTCAAGTTGAAAAAATAATTGAAAGTTACACTTGGTCATATTGGTAATAAACAAAGTGACATGGTTCATTGTGGTAAATTTCAGAAAGTAGTAGGTTGGTATCTATGGCTTTTACCAATCTTTTGAGATATCAAATAAAGTTCAATAAATATCTTTTTTTTAGCTAGATCCAAAGAACTCCATCTCTACCCTCCTTTATATATGATCCATGGCTATGAAAAAAGCGTTGTTGCGGGGTGTTAACTTTTTTTATTTTTTATTTATTTTGTGCGGGTTTATTTCTTCGGTCTCATGTTTAATAGTTTTTTTTCTTATATGGGCTTATGTGTTGGGCCTCGTATGTTGGGCCACATGTTTAAAGATTTCTTTTTTAAGCTATATGTGCGGGGCATTTTTTTCTTATTGTATTTTGTGCGAGTTTATTTTTTTGGTCTCATGTTTAATAGTGTGGGTTTATTTTTTCAATATCATGTTTAATAGTTTGTTTTTTCCTTATATGAGTTTATGCCCCGCGCGTTATTGCGGAGCGTTAAAATTTTATTTTTATTTATTTTTCGTTATTTTTTTTCCGAATTTATTTTTTGGGTCTCATGTTTAATAGTTTGTTTTTTTTATATGGGTTTATGTGTTGGGTCTCATTTTTAAAATTATTAGGTATCGAAAATGCTTATGCGGGTATTTTTTTTTTATATGAGTAAATCGGTACGTTTGTGACAATTTTTTTTCCATATTTTTGTGTGGACAAATTTAAAAAAAAAAAAAAAAAGGGTCGGCCTAAATTTGCGGCTCAAAAAACTGGGCCAAAATAGGAGCCAAAGGGCCGCGCACTGTAGCTACAGCGCTTTAGAGGAATAGTGGCGTTTCACTCTTATGTGGCACTATTCATTTGAGATCTCAAATGAGTATATTAGTAATGCCAAGTTACTAACCAGGAGCGCTGATCGTCAAAACTTCTAGAATTCATGTAGAAATTAGGTTATTATGTTATATTATTATAACAAGCAAAGATATCCGTGCGTTGCTGCGGGCGTTAATTTTTCGAGCGTTGTTGCAGGGCGTTAAATTTATTTTATTTTTATTTTTTTTCGCGCGTTTTTTTTATGTTTAATAGTGTAAGTTTATTTTTTCCTGCACGTTACTTCGGTGCGTTAATTTTTCGCGCGTTGTTGCGTGTCATTAATTCTTTTTTTTCCTTTAATTTTGTGCGAGTTTATTTTGTCGGTCTCATATTTAATAGTGCGGGTTTACTTTTTCAGTATCGTGTTTAGTAGTTTTTTTTATGGTTTTACGCGTTGTTGCGTGGCGTTAAAATTTTATTTTTTAATTATTTTATTTATTTTTATTTTTTTTGTGAATTTGTTTTTTTGGTCTCATGGTGTAAAATGACACTGTTTAAGTCAATTCGGAAATGTTACCGCGGGTATTTTTTTTATCTGAATGCGTCGGTACTTTTGTAACATTTTTTTTCTCCCTATTTTGTGCCAACAAATTTTTTTTTTTTTTTTTTAAAAACTAATTGGGCCGGCCCAAATTTTTTGGGCTTTTTTTGGCCCAGCACTGTAGCTACAGTGCTTAAAATAAATAGTAAGTCAACCCTTCTCAAATGATTATATATATAATGGAGAATATAAGCTAAAAGAGCTCATTCCCTACATGAAACAAATTTGATCCAATCAGCAACCTTCAAAGATATCTATCTAAATGAAAGAAGTGTACCACTACAACATTCTCAAGAGGAATATTATCAAGAATTCCTCCAGAGAGGTCGTTTGTATTGTAGTTGGCCTGATTGGTTAAACTTTTCTTTGTAATGCTAGCTTCTTGTTAGTTTTTTCTTAATAAAATTGTTGTTGTTAAAAAAAACAACATTCTCTGAAAGAAATTTTGTTGATAATGCAAAAAGAACAAAGGCTAGCTGAGAAGAAAGCATTTGAAGAAGCGGGACGCTAAGGCACTAGATGCTCTTAAACTCGCAGGTAGATGCCCAACAGAAGCTGATTGAGAAGTTCAAGGTCAAGAAAAAAGCTGAAATGGAGAAGATCAGTGTGTATCTTTCAGACTAAGCCCTCAGCCAAGAATCTCCTGTAGAATTGAGAAGAAGAAGCAAGCTACAATGACTATCACCACGAACCATGTTTGAGACATATCCACAACCCTCACGTAACATCCTTGTTTGTCTCCTACATAAAGAGAAGGTTGGTCAGAGTAAATACTATCTCTTTCATATTTATTGTAACATTTAAGAAGAGCACTATTTCTCGTAATTGAACTCTTTACAGTCCCAGATCCAATCATGATCCAAAGTCACTTGAAAAATCTTACCATTTGTTTGAGTTTTACTTGAACATAGAGCAACACCTATTGTCCAATAAATTTAATGTTAATCCACACGACACTTTTTATCTTTGATTTATTCAAATAAGAATTCCTATGTTCTGATGTGTATTATCTCGATTAAATTTTAATACGCCAAAATATAACAGTAATGACCCCATCACTCTCGGGCATGTACTCGTTCGTTATATAGCATAAGACTCGGCAAGAATAGGTTTTTCTTCGCTAAAACGAGTAAAATAACAATGTTTAAAACTAAATTAATTAATACAACAACTTGAGCTTTAAATCCACGTGATTATTTGAATTAAAAAATGATTAATAAAACAAGAAATAAATGGCAAGTAAATAAAAATGAAGCTTAAATCAATAGGAGAAACATGTACTTTCCTAGCTATTCCCTTAACCTATCAACGATATGATTCATTAGTGTGATGTCTAACTAGTAATGCATTAGTGGTTTTTTATAGTGCAAGTCTAATACAAGACCTGTTGGTGCAACATTGACTAAGATCTCCTTTATGTTTTAACGATGACAAATAAACGTTCGCAAAATCTAAAATAACAAACGATATCCAAAATCCGTAAAACTAGATATTTGCCTCTGACGCGCTGGGCACGCGTCAGCACGTGGCCAGCGCGCCACTTGCGGATTCTGTTTTTACGGATTTAATTTTGTCGGCTTTCCTCTTACCTGACACATGTGGAAACTTCAATAAAGGTATGTATATCATATTTGAGCATTTAGGAACACTCCAAATGAGGTTTAGACTTATAGAGGAGCAAAAACGAATCCTCCTGTTTTCAACAAAACGCTAACTCAAATCCTTATCAAACGCCTTTAGCCAAGGCCAAAACTTCTTTCTAAACCTAGTATGATCATATTTTCAACATACCATCAAACGAAAGTATTCATTTGACCTTAATCCGGATTTACGTTGTTCCTAATCACGTAACGGGTTTTACTCCCTTATTGGTCAAACTAAGTCAAGGGTCACTTTGCGTAAACGCATCCTTTCCCGTTATGGGATATGCTTTACTTGAGACGCAAAGCACTTAGCTTGTTTGCATCAAGATGATTAGTGATCAAATCTATTGTTTATTATCATGGATTAAAGTCTAAATGACTAATTGAGTTTGTGGTATTTGAAGGTTAATCATGCTATGAGTTTTCTCACCTTCTTACCAATAAATATTTTACAAACTCACACATGTATTCTTTACATGTACAAGATGACTTAAAAAATCCCACACTTCCCTCTACAACACTTCATACCATACTTCCTACAACACATTCCCTATAATCATTTGTTAATCTTATTTCCAACAAATGATTGAACACTCATTCTACACAATCCTACAACACATCCTTCCTAATAATTTGTTTACCCTTCTTACCCAATAAACGATCATATCCTCCACACACTTTAAACATTCCTTTTCTTAAACATTCCCATAATCATATTTGCCTACTTTTTTCTCTCTTATTGGCAATGTGATTATAAACCCAAATTAATCCTTTAATTTCATTCTAAACATCATCACCTTCATACTTCTCATCTTCAAAACCTTCTTCAAGACTAAACTCCTATTCACTTAAACCTTTACCAAATAATACCCACATGGAACAACTCACATTCCCTTACACAATGTAGCATCCTTGTACTTGTTGTATTTCTTGTTCCATTCATTCCTAACATAGGCTCCTTCACATCCCATCAAAACATTCTCCACTATTCACCTTCTTCCTCACAACCATTTGAATTTCACACATACGCACACTCCATCATCCTCACCCTTGATCAAGCCACTTCATCAATCCATGTTACCTTACACTACAAGAAAATAGGGTTTTTAGGACGAAACTTTTTAGAACGGTTGAAGAATTGTGCCAAATACACGTATTTGTAACCTGTTTCTTAAGCGTGCCAAAAAAATAAGTATTTAGGACGACTATCAAAAAACTGTTCCAAATACGTATGCGTTTGGAACGGTTTCAAATAATGGTGTCAAACACATATGTATTTAGAACAATTTGAGTTAACGATGCCAAATACATATGTATTTGGGACGGTTGGTGCCATCGGTGCCAAATTTGTGTATGTGTTTAGATCGCTATCTAATGTTGGGGCCAAATACTTATGTATCCGGAACGGCTGGTACTACAGTTGGCAAATACGTATATGTATTTGGGATAGTCAGTCGTTTGCTTTTCCACGTTAGGTAAGGACCCCGAGGTATGATCGGAGTCAAGAGTCAGCGTAACACTCACGATGACTATCGAGGTTGTTCGTCTATTATCGGGGAGAGAATAGAGAAATATAAATGTGAGAAGCCTAAGTTGCGTGAGTGGTTAGAGCAGTATATGGGAGAAAATAGTCTAAGAGACCTAAAACTTGTGTACCTTTCGACTTATGTGTAAGAAGTAACATGTTTGGCATTAGCCCCATGAATTCTACTCGCTACGGTTGATTGACATTAGGGCTCATCATAATAGACCGTGGACCGGATCGGACTAAAAAACTAGACTGAACAGTACCGGCCGGACAGGAATGAACATATTTCGGTCTGGGCCTCGGTCCATCCCTTTTCTCATATTCGGTCTTCAGTTAAGTTCGGTCGGTCCAGTTTGGTCTTACGCAACACCGACCATTATGCTTTGTTGGACCGGGCCGAACCGACCCGGATATGGACGAGCATTTCGGTCCGGTGTTTTGAACCAAATCAATTTTTGGTCTGGTCCGGTCTTGATCTGTCCGGTCTGGTTTTCGGACCGTGATCAGCCTAATTGACATTTCTCATCAAATAAGATTAAAAATACAGGAATGAAGTATTGTGAACTTTTTACAATAACATTTCTTTATTTGAGAAATGTTTTATAAATAGTTTATTTTAACAAAAATTTCCTACCGTATGTTAAACACAAAATATTTCATGAAATTCTAATCTTTCGCTTTACTTTTTCCCTTATATGAGTCTCCCGCCTCACTTTTCCTAAAAATTAAAAACCTAGGCTTACTTGCATCCTCTAAATCCCGCCTCTCTTTGGTCTACACCAACCCTTTTGTTTTATGATATAGCCTTCTTCTTAAGTTCTTCTGAATTCACGGGTGAGAAGGTATGTAAACATCATCTAACATTAATTTTATCATCACCTATAACTTCTTATGACTGGTTGTAGGTTTAATGGTTTTTAAGCTTCAAATTAATTCGAATCGCATATTCAATCTAGATGGTTGCATATCTAACAGCATGTTAAGCTTCATTTAAAATCCGCATCTAACTATTTAGATATGAAATCAGAGTTTATCTTGATATGAAATTCTAAACTAGTATCCTGAATTTGGATCTATGTTTGTTACCCAAACTGTAGCTAACATTTTAGGTGTGTTTGTAAGTTTTGTTCTTGGTTATTACTGTTAGGGAAAAAATTGTTAGGCGCTACTTGCACTGTTGGGTACCGCCTAGCGATTAATTGGTTATTTTTTAGGTAAAAGAATTAGAACGCCCACCGATTAATCGGTTATGCAGGAATTGATCGAGGATTAATCGGATTGTATTTTTTATATACAAAATTATAATTTTAGATATTATATGCATAAGATAAGCATAGTGTTTCAAAGTTCAAATGCTTTAAGTCCTCAAATATAAATAATACAAAACAAAATAAATTATAGAGCTATCTAATTAGAGTATTAGACAATGACAATCGGATGTGGGGAGTCTATATGATCTACAATGTACATAAATATATTTTGATACACCTGATGTAAAGTAGTACATTATTAGTAGTTTAGTAAACATATGTCAAAGCAATGGATTAAAGTAAGAAAGAAGCAAGTAAACCTATATCAAAAAATATGCATTACCATTTATAATTGTAACCATAACATTTTTATGGCCCATCAGTTTACAATATATGAAGTACTACATTATTAGTAGTTTGGACTCTTTGGTATTGATGTACATTATTGGTAGTTTAGTACGGATGTATGCACTCTATCTGATCTACTCTACTGATGTACATAAATATAATTTTTTAGACTATTAGACTATTACTAGTTTAGTACAATAATATATACATTTTGGTAATTTTAATTTTAGGGGATAGTTGACTATGTTGACCGCAGATGAATATGGCCAAACAATCCCAACCTATCAAACTCAATCTTATTCCAACATAAAACAGTCCTCTTAAGGCACTCATTAGAGTTGAAACAAGATAAGTCCCATAAGCGATGGTTAGCCATAAACATGATAGCCATCTAACTAATCACAGACCAAAACCAACTATTCCAGCTAAGAAACATGGTAGCATCATCACATTCAAATATAGTGTTACAATCCCAAAACCCAGTTCCAGTACTAAACCGGTTGAACCAAATACTAGTGAAATCAGCATACACCCAAACAGACTCACTTTTCTCATTCTTCAAACAGCTAAAATGACATGTCATCCATAACAAAACCGCCCAACTAGAAATACCAGCATACAAAAGAATATCAGAACCTATGGAGATATCAGTAACCATAGAATCATCCCATATTCGTAACTCTTATCAGCGGGAATAAGATTATCAGTATATTCAGGGCACGGGGTTACAACTATAGTCCAATATTTCTGGTTGTTAGAAGCTAATCCCAAACACCCTTATCCACCAAAAAATGGTATGACAAACAACAAACATATCACCCATTATTCCAAAAACCAAGGTTCACTTTCTACCAAATAGAGATACATAGGTAATGAGCAAAAAACCAAAGAACCGGATCAGAACCAAGAACCATACCGGGAAAAACCGATAAGATACCAAAACCGGAACTCAGAAACCATCGGTTCGGTTACCCGGTTATTGATTTTGATATTTTTTTTGGTTCTTGGTCGGTTCGGTTCAGTTTTCGAGTTACATCCGGTTCTCAGTTCCGGAACCAAATATCCTTTATTCTAAAATTAGTAGTAATTTACCGCATACTTAAATTATACTGCTCATTATTCCAATTCCATAAAAAAATTTAATGGGATGATGATGAAGACTTTGATTTGCTACCCAGATTGGCGTGAGAAGAAAGTCGAGAACGCAAATTAATTGGGATGATGTTGAAGATCTTATTAAAGACGATGAGATTGTGCAAAGACATGGATGACAATTAGAGAACTAAACCAAAAGAGAGAAACAAACGGGGGAAATATAAACGTTTTAGATTTTTTGTTGACAAAAGTTTGAAGTTATTTTATTTTGTTTTTCAGAATTGTTATGCAATTATTGAAACTTGTGTGTAGTTGTAACCTATAGAATGGTTGTTTATTTTACTTATGCATTAGTTTTAAATGATTTTGATTTTAGCATAATTGGTTGCAACATGCTTTAAAAATATATTTTTTTGCTTTTTTATTGGCTTAATTCATTGTGCATGACGAATTTTTTTCTTTTCGATATCGGTTCCTATCGGGTAGAACGGTGGAACCAGTACAGGAAACCGGGACCGGAAGGGGGGGCCCCCCCCCCCCCCCCACCCCCCCCCCCCCCCCTCACCCCCCCCCCCCGAAACAAAAAAAACTATTTGGTTCGGTTCCTATTTTTCTTAAAATTTCGATTCTCGGATCCATCGGTTTCGGTTCCAGTTCCACCGGTTCTAGACCCATGCTCATCCCTAAGAGATACCCGACAAGTCAGACCAAGGAGAGAAACCATCTTACAAAACTTACAGTACTAGTAGTTAGCCATCCAGATCCAATTATGCCCACCCATGTTACAATAGTCAATACCCAGTAATCATAATACCCAAAATAATCATACAAGTTCTGAAGTAGAAATTTAGACTATCAATTTAAAAGTGAGAAAATATGTAGGCCATTCAGATCATAACAATTAACATCCATGACTTTCAGCATCATCGTCATCAATATTAAAGACGCTGTTACACATCAATAAGCCGGTACCAATGCTGATCCAATTAACACAACTGTTGATAATAGTAACAACGCACTACTGCCTGATCATCCAAATAGCAGTAGGCTTATCCAAAACAATGCACCAAATATTCTTCAAATTAGGCTTATTAGAAACCATGTAGCAGGTATTCTTCAAATTAGCCAAACACCCTGATCAGTGATATTTGTAGATAGTTGCATACTGAAATATCATAATACACTGACCCATTTTGCAGCTTTTCAAGATATGGAGATTAACAGGTCTGCAACACAAGTGAATACCCATAGGAATATTTGATTATATTACTTCTACTTTCTTTTTCACTCTTAGTATAGATGGTCTGGAAAAGTATCTACTTTAATTTAAAGATATGGTTACAACTTGTATGCACAACACAAATGAAATATTGAAACAACAACTTCGAGTTATGGTTTTAATTGTTCGTGGGTTTCTAGTTAGTTTTCATACAACAAATTATAAACAACCTATCAATTAAAAGCAGTTAAAAAGGAAAATTAAGCTTTAAGATAATATAGAATGTCATTGAGGTGACGTCAATCTGCCCCATTCAAGTAACTTTACAATTTCTCACTTGTAGTGTTTGATCAATACCTTTGTTCTTTTAGTTAAAGTTGTTGGCTTTAAGCGTTTGATCTATATGGATTGCAGGTGCATTTGAATGTTAAAGAGGCTTGGGATTCGATTGTTCTATCTACTGGTCTCATGATATTAATGAGTAAGCAACTCTTATCAAATTAAGTTGGTAATTTTTCTGCAGTGTCATGTTTAGCAGATCTAGTAGCAAAGCAAGATGCGCAAATAGAGGCCAAAGTAGCAGTGCATTTCTCTAATTATGAAAAGGCTCAAATGGAGTGGTTTAAGAAACTAAAATTACTGAAAGACTTGACCGACATTATCTTTCAATATAATATAACCATCTAAAAATGCATTTCATAAATTATGTCATGAACCATCTAGATACTAATAATAGTTGGAGATCTTGTTAAGCTAACCAAGTAATTTAGGCGAGAAATGTGTGCAAAACAACCAAATAATAAGTATGGTAAAATCCATAAATGCTTAATGTATTTTCATAAAAGACTCATTCTACATACTCTACTTTTTTTTATTGTTATTCTTCTTACTAAAGTTCATATTTCTTTTCATAATACATAACTTTAGTAGTTTGTTAAGGGTATTTTAGTCATTTCTCGCATCTTCATCTCCTACCTCCCGACACCATAATTTTTGGCGAAAAAACCCATTACCAGCCATAAAGAAAATCATAGAAGTTGTCAATGACACGGTGCAAACTCAAATAATCCGTAATAAACAACTCAAACACAAATTAAAAATATGACATTGCACAAATTAATTTGTATTATACAAATTTGTTTCCAACGTTGTCAATTAACACATGGTCAAGTAACTAGTTTTAACTTCCAACCACAACAACTTATGTGATGTTGAAATAAGGGTTGGTATCCAAACAATAGCGATCGAGAGGCAAGGCTGTGTTGGGTACAAACATGTGATGTTGAAACAGAATGCAAACACAAATATTTTTGGGTGAGTTTTTTTTAGTTATGATCTGTACATAATGTATGTTACTCCAAACAACTTGGGCTTAACACAATTTTATGCAAACTACAACGTGTGATTTGAACAAATGTATGAGCGTACAATTGATGCAATATGCGAAAGGCTAAAGAACTTGCCTAGTATGAGAAGGTGACCTCACTAACTAAATGCTTTCTATAATGCGAGGTCATTTAGAGAGTAGGGGTGGTTTGTGATAGTTACAGGTTTTAGGGATGGGAGATCCGGTTATTGATTGGTAATGAAGATAAATAAAAAAGGGTACTTAAGGCTTTTCGCATTTTAGTTATGTATTATGAAAAGAAATACAATCTTTAGTAAGAAGAATAACAATAAAAAAAGTAGAGTACGTAGAATGAGATTTGTATGAAGTACATTAAGCTTATGAAATTTTACCAATAAAAAAATTTTTTGGGTTTGTTAATGATGTAACAAAAGTTTCAACCCTTTTAATGCATTTCAACTTAGGCTGAAATCATTAGGATAATATTGAACCCATTTGAACCAGCTTGGTTTTGAATTTGGAACTTTTGACCCATTTTAAAAATTGTATATCCTTCCCATCACTAGTACAAAAAGTGGATTTGGTCACACATGGGCAAAATGGAACGGCCATACATTCACATATTTATGTGACCAAAGGTACCAAAAAAGACACCATTTACTAATTAGTCACACATGAACATTTTTATCGTGTGACCATTAGAACTGTATTGCCACACATTCGAACATCATGTGGCTAAAAGTAACTGGTAATATTGTTTGGTCACATATGAATTTCGAACGTGTGACCAATACAAGTAAGCTTGAAGCATTGGTCACGATATACATATAAATAGTGACAAATATTTGTCACACACTTGAACAATGTGACTAAATGCCACATATGGTCACACTAAACGTTTTGTCACACAATCATAATATTCATGTGGCCATTTGATGATCAATAGTCACACAAAATACACATTTCTTCAATTTAAACACCATATGGTCACACTTATTAACACTTTTGGTCACTTTATGCTTAGTTGTATGTGACTAAATACCCAAAACAAACATGCTTTGTGTGGCTAAATATTACAAAAGGTCACACAAACATCAAATTCATGTGGCCATTGGATGATCAATAGTCACACAAAATACACATTTCTTCAATTAAACACCATATGGTCACACTAAACGTTTTGTCACACATTATTTTAGTGTAGCCAAATTCCGTTACATATGGTCACGTAACTTAATATGTGTGTCTAAAGTTTAGTTTGTGTTAGCTTGCCAAAAGCTAATGTGTTTAGTCACATTTACTTCTAACACTGTGACCAAATGGCATATATGGTCACACTAAACGTTTTGTCACACAATCATAATATTCATGTGGCCATTTGATGATCAATAGTCACACAAAATACACATTTCTTCAATTTAAACACCATATGGTCACACTTATTAACACTTTTGGTCACTTTATGCTTAGTTGTATGTGACTAAATACCCAAAACAAACATGCTTTGTGTGACTAAATATTACAAATGGCCACACAAACATAAAATTCATGTGGCCATTGGATAAACATTAGTCACACAAAATACACATTTCTTCACTTTAAACAGCATATGGTCACACTTATTAACACTTTTGGTCACTTTATGCTTAGTTGTATGTGACTAAATACCCAAAACAAACATGCTTTGTGTGGCTAAATATTACAAAAGGTCACACAAACATCAAATTCATGTGGCCATTGGATGATCAATAGTCACACAAAATACATATTTCTTCAATTTAAACACCATATGGTCACACTTATTAACACTTTTGGCTACTTTATGCTTAATTATATGTGACTAAATACCCAAAATAAACATGCTTTGTGTGACTAAATATTACAAAAGGCCATACTAACATAAAATTCATGTGACCATTGGATGATCAATAGTCACACAAAATACATATTTCTTTAATTAAACACCATATGGTCACACTTATTAACACTTTTGGCCACTTTATGCTTAATTGTATGTGACTAAACACCCAAAAAAATATGCTTTGTGTAACTAAATATTATAAGTGGCCACACAAACATAAAATTCATGTGGCCATTGGATAAACATTAGTCACACATGAACATTTTTATCGTGTGACCATTAGAACTGTATTGCCACACATTCGAACATCATGTGGCTAAAAGTAACTGGTAATATTGTTTGGTCACATATGAATTTCGAACGTGTGACCAATACAAGTAAGCTTGAAGCATTGGTCACGATATACATATAAATAGTGACAAATATTTGTCACACACTTGAACAATGTGACTAAATGCCACATATGGTCACACTAAACGTTTTGTCACACATTATTTTAGTGTAGCCAAATTCCGTTACATATGGTCACGTAACTTAATATGTGTGTCTAAAGTTTAGTTTGTGTTAGCTTGCCAAAAGCTAATGTGTTTAGTCACATTTACTTCTAACACTGTGACCAAATGGCATATATGGTCACACTAAACGTTTTGTCACACAATCATAATATTCATGTGGCCATTTGATGATCAATAGTCACACAAAATAGACATTTCGTCACTTTAAACACTATATGGTCACACTTATTAACACTTTTGGTCACTTTATGCTTAGTTGTATGTGACTAAATACAAAAAAAAACCAATATATTCATAACAAGAAAATAAAAAAAGGATGTTACACCCCAGCAAGAATTGAACCCGCGACCTCCCTTACAAAAGTCAAGCAGGTTACCATCTTGCCAGAGCAACCTATTCATTAATGTAATGCATTTCCGTTTTAATATAGAAGTTTAAGCTTCATTGTTTTTGGCTAGTAGCTTAAAAATGCTTATAAAAAAGGATGTTACACTCCAGCAAGAATCGAACCGGCGACCTCCCTTACGGAAGTCAAGCGGTTTACCATCTTGCCAGAGTAACCTATTCGTTAATGTTATGCATTCCTGTTTAATATAGAAGTTTAAGCTTCATTGTTTTTTGCTAGTAGCTTAAAGAGTGCTTATAGAAACTGCTTATTAAACCGTGGCTTTTTCTCCCTCTGCTTATGCAATGTGCAAGCTGCAATAACACACAAACCAGACAATAACATCACAAACCAAACAGACCAATACATCAAATTTCATAAGGTTTTAAAAAGTACATGATTTTCACCATTACATAAGTCACCATAAAGTTTGATTGCTAAACAAAACACAAACAAAAGCTAACATCTAAAACATGTTATAACATGATCAGCTTCCACATGACACCTTTCTTTTCCCCTTTGCCTTATCTGCACAAGTTTTTGAACACCATATGAGTCACACTATTAACACTTTTGTCACTTTATGCTTATTTGTAATGTGACGAACTACCCAAAACAAAACAGCTTTGCATGGCGAAAATATTACAAAAAGGTCACAACAAACATCAAATTCATGTGGACATTTATGATCAATAGTCACACAAAAAGATACTTCCGTCACTTAAATACTATATGGTCACAAATACTTATTAAAACTTTTGGTCACTTTTATGCTTAGTTGTATGTGAAACTAAATACCAAAAAAAACCCATTATTCAGAACAAGAAATAAAAAAAAAGATGTTTACAACCCCAAGCAAGATTGAACCCAGACCTCCCTTAAAATCAAGCAGGTTACCATATTGCCAGCGCAAACCAATCATTAATGTAATGCATACCGTTATTTAATATAGAATTAAGCTTTCATTGTTTTGGCTAGTAGCTTAAAAAATGCTTATAAAAAAGGATGTTACACTCCAGCAAGAATCGAACCAGCGACCTCCTTACGGAAGTCAAGCGGTTTACCATCTTGCCAGAGTAACCTATTCGTTAATGTTATGCATTCCTGTTTAATATAGAAGTTTAAGCTTCATTGTTTTTTGCTAGTAGCTTAAAGAGTGCTTATAGAAACTGCTTATTAAACCGTGCTTTTTTCTCCTCTGCTTATCAATGTGCAAGCACAATAACAACACCAACCAGACAATAACATCACAAAAACCAAACAGACCAATACATCAAATTTCATAAGTTTTAAAAAGTACACATGAATTTTCAACCATTATAAGTCCCACCCTAAAGTTGATTGCTAAAACAAAACAAAAACAAAAGCTAACATCTAAAACATGTTATAACATGATCATCTTCCACATGACACATTTCTTTTCCCCTTTGCCTTATCTGCACCAAGTTTTGACTTCCAAGAAAAAAAAGATGTAGAAGTCCGGCTCCATTTTCTTTTCAATTTCATCCCATGTAGTAACATTTGGTAGTCCCAGCACAGATCCTGTGACTTGTACATGGCTATACATATTTGGTTTGTTTTTCTTGCAAACTGGTACATATTTACCTTTTGTCATTGCAGGATAGAGCAACAATGCAATCTTGTCTATGTTTCTCTTGTCTGTTGTTTCCATGTTCCTGTGCTATTCATTGTTTTTGTGTTTGGAAAGTAGTTCCATGATAGATATACCTCAAATGTTGATAATATCCTTAACATCAGCTTCCTTGTGTTGATGGCCCATAAAATACTGGAGCACTTGCTTTTTTTGCTGCCCATCTCCTATCATCTGAGCTGTTTGAGCTAATGTCAATTATTTCTGCAAAAGAAAATTAAGTATAATTAAGCAGATAATATCCTAACCAAAACATACATTTGTCAATCAAAATAAGCAGATAACATAATATAGAAGATAACATCATTACTTCATTAACCAAATACAAACCATTCTAACATAATAAATTCAGTTACAGACATATTGTTTTATAGTAGATTAACATCTACCACCATTACATAAGGACCAAAAAACATAACATCATAAAGTAGATTAACATCACTATCTACTTCTAAGCTTCCTCTTCCCTATCTTCTCTTCAGCAAAAGTCAGCAAGTCATTGTATCTTCACTCTAAAGGTCTTGCCATTAATAGCATCCATGGTTTTAGCATTTGCAAGCTTGTTGTATAATTGGAGTGTTTTTTAGTTCAGCAGTACAACTAACAATACAACCAGCATTAACTACTTCTGCAGCAGCAATAACCACTTGCTCTGCATCTCCTTCAACATGTGTTATACCGTCATCCCTAACAACATCAAACCCAGCATCAAATTCATCCTTCTTCAAAATTACCTGCATTCAAATCCTCCCATGTTTGGATGCATCCTCCTTATCCAAACTTCCTTCTTTTGAAGTACCCATCTTGAAGAGTTTTAACCCTAGAGTTCTTGATCTTTTCCTCTTTTCTAACTTCTTGACTCTCTTCTTTAAGATAACAATCTTCTTTGCTTGAGCAGTCATTACCTTCTCTAGATCAAGAACCCTGTTTGACAATTTTCTGCTTTTCCTATGTTTTTGGGCTTTTTGTGGATGTGATGAGATGGAATATCAGATAACTGTTCTTATGAAAGGATTGACAGGGGAAGGTGTTGGTTAGGGTTCAGAGGGTTGTCCTGAACCTTCACCCTCTTCTGCATGAATTGCCAACATATTTTGAAACAAAGGTGTGTTTTTGCCTGAAAAATCTTTGCCTTTCCTTCTCATGTTTGCAAAAACCTTTTTAGTAAGAAAAGGTTGTTTATAAATGTCTTTAAGTACAGAAAGATTTTTAATTTGATTGTTTAAAAATAGTTGTAAAAACCTTGGATACATCAAAAAAAAATTAGATTTAGGATCCAAGTTCCTCAACATACCATCAAAAATTAATTTTGAGAAATTAAACTTTTGACCCTTAGCTAAACAAATAACTGCTGATGCTACATTTGTTGAAAATTCATTCCAAGCAGTTGATTTTGAACTCAAGCAATGTAGGATGGTATGTATAAGATACTTCCAGTGAGGGGAAAATAAAGCCTTTTCAAAAGAAAGTTTATCAGAAGCTCTTTCATATCCCATCAATGAAAGGTTTTCAAAAATCTTAACATTTGTTAGACAAGTAGCACCATCCTCATCATTAAACGGAAGATCACTCCTGACTGATGATTCTGTTACTACTACACTCTTGCCAGCAACCTTGGCATATATTTGTGTTTCATTATTAGCTGTTTTGGTCTTTGCAGTAGACCAAAACTGCTTAATGTTAGAAACATATACAGTGGGATTTACAGTTAATGAATATCTGATAGAGCTAGCATTCAAGAAGTCTACTATGTCTGCAAAATCATCATTCCCTTCTGTTTTTGTCAAGAACGCCACCATATTGTGTTGGTTTTCAAAGTCCAAGTCCGCCATTGAAGATTAATTGGTTGTAGTCCCTGCAGGTCACCCCATCGTTAGTTTAAGGGTCCGGTGAACAAAAACCAATATAAACTCAAAGTATAAGAACAGATTCTGGTAACTTGACATTTACTTAAGAACAATTTAGTCCCTTAAGTCCTTAAACTTATCATTTACTTAAGAACAGTTTTTAGTTGTAATTAATATAGATGGTTGAGGCCCATTTCCCCTTATAAATATCACCCATACATGAACCCTAATTTCATTTCCTTTAGCAGTTTATGAAGAAGATTGACTTAAGTAGCAGTGACAGTGATGATTTGAATGAGTGCCCAAAGGAGGATATCAAAGGGAAAGCTGTCTACCATATGATTGCTTAGATAATAATTCATTTACAGCATAATCAATACATTTTCAATTAGAGAATCATAAACATGATTTTTTTAGAACGATGTGTACAAAATTAAAGGAACATATATAAGAACACTTACTGGTGGTGACGGGAGTGGTGGGTCTATAACGGGAGAGTCACAGCGACGAGACGTGATGAGAGTTGTGGTGGTGACGGGATTTGTGGTGAGATGAGAGGGAGTTGTGGCATGGTTATTTTGGCCTATTGATCTTCCAGGAGGAGTTGTTTCTGTGCTTAATTTGGTACAGGATTCATGAAAGTTTTGGGGGGAATACATTGTCACAAATTTTACGAAATATTTCACGACAATATCGGAGGAAAATACCTTTAGCCACGATAATATAGTAAAGGTTAAAAAAACTCTTCTATACTCCCGCCTAATACTCCCGCCAAATACTCCCGCCAAAAACTCTTCTATAGCATAAAAGCAGATATTATCACAACCACAAACATATCACACACTCTTACCATCACAACCATAAAAAGATGGTGAAGATGGTGCCATTTGAAGCTTTTGCGTGTAGTTGTGGAGAAGGAGATGTAGTTCTCCGACAATCGTATAAACCTGAGAGTTACGGTAAACTATACTATGCATGTCCAAAATCAAAGGTGAACAATCACATGTTTTTTATTTGTGTAATATATAAATATCATGGTTAGTTGTTAAAAGAATTGATTTGTTTATTATTTAACAGCCCCCAAAAAATTTTGGATGTCGATTTTTTTTATGGAAAGAGACCCGACTTCGTCAATTGATGAGTTCTCCTGGAGCTCCATCTGCAGGACCTTCAACACCTCCAAGCTATTCTTCAGGACCTTCAACACCTCCAAGCTACTCTTCAGGACCTTTGATAAGTATAGAATATACATATCCGTTTGTACCTAAAATAACCCAATTAAACCCAAAACAGACCAAAAATGGCAAAAATATGCTTGTATTTGTGTTTTGTGTGTGCAGGTACGGATAAATCAAAAATCACAAGAAAACAGTCAAAAACAAGCAATCACGGACACGAGAATCAGAAGAGTACAAAAAGAAGCCAAAGAATCAAAGCCGAAGCCAGAAAAGTCAAGCCTCAGTCAAATCCAGTCAAACAAAGTCAACACAAAAGGACAAATCCTCAAAATGTTTCACCTTGGTCCCTCAACTTTCACAAAAGTCCAAAAATGTCCCCTCCTCCCTTATTGGGCCCAGAAAACCTCAATGGGCCTTAAAAACCCAAATGGGCCTTACCCGGATCCTAAAGCCCAAAACAAAGCCCACTTCTCTTTTTATAACAACCACAAGGGCTAAACTTGCACTTTTCATAAGTTAATTATAACTAGAAAACGAAAAAAGAAGAAGACAAGGACTGAAAATGCCAATATCCCAAAGTTTAAACCGTATTACCCCTTTCAGTTAAAAAAGTGCGCCAAGGCATTATTACTGTTCATTCGTCTTCCCAATCGTGCCCTCACCTCAAAACAAGGGGCAATTGCAAATTGAGGGTCAAGGACGTCTATTCAAGTGGTCTATATCAAGATATCATGGACAAATCAGTCAAATCAAGCTCCTATTGGCCAAGACGCATAAGAGAGGATCATGTACAAGAGGAGAAAGCACAAGAGAAGCTACAATTTTACACTAATTTCACTCTCAGAAGAAACACAACATGTCACATCACGGATTGCCACGCTGGCAATCCGTGTGTGCACATATGTGATCCAACGACTCTTAATCATTTGGCAATGATTGGAAATTTGGAAGGCCATGATTGAAAGGAGTGGGCAGCAAGGCTAGAAGCTTCTCTACAGGCTATAAATAGTCTTCACTCTTCACACACGGGGAGAATATCTTTTCTTTTCTAGTTTTCTTAGGTTAGTGTAGTTTTTAAGCTTATTGTAATTTTGATCAAATTGTAATCTCTTTTAAGTAATGTAATTCAGTTTTTTTTAATTAATGAAATTTAGTTTAATTTTGTCATAAGTTTTTTTTACTTTCAACTTTTAAACTCTCTCAATAAGCTAATAAGCTCATAATAAGCTCTCAAGAGTCTCTAAGCTTTTGATTTGAGCTTAACCAGCCTTAATATTACCTTAACAATTAAATCAGTTTAAAAATATATACAATACCTTTACATTTGATTGGAAAGCTTATGGAAGGGGGATCTACAATGGAAGGATCCCCAAGGACTTTACCCTAGCTTATCTAATAAGCTAGGGAGCTTGAAGCTGCCCTATTTGGGAACCTCTTGTTTAGCTAGAGGAGTTTGTAAGTTTCTCTTTCATTTCCTTTTATTCTAGCTTTAAATAGTGATTTCTTTGCTTTCTATATTCAGATCTGCTTATTTGCTTATTAAGCTTGCTTATTGTTGCTTATTTGTGTTTTATTTAGCTAATTAGTCTCAATAGTTCATCTATTTTTGACTTTCTTAGTTTAAATCATAGTTTTTCATAAAGATGTCTTAAAAACCTCTAAAAAACCAAAAATATAGTAAAATAGCTTAAGTCTTAGATTATTGCTTATCTAGTTGTTAATTCCTGCTTATTAAAGTTGATTTAATCTATTAATTGTTTGGTATTAAGCATTTGTTTAATGGATTTCAAATTTAGTAGCTTAATCATAACTGTCATATTCTTAAAGGGGTGTTTGGCTTAAGTGTGTTTGACCTCAAAAAGTCAAAACTAATTGTGCAATTTATTTAAGTCAGCTGAGTTTTCATTTAAAATCAGTAGTTTAGGAGTTTTTAAAAGTTAGTTTGATAATTTTCAAAAGATATGGCTTATTATCTTTGTTTTTACACCAGGGCAGTTTTGACTTTCTTTTTACTTGTGAAATTTTGATCCAAAGCCTTTTAGGCTTGAATTTCACTTGAATTGTGTTTGAACACTCTAAGAGAGTGAGTCCAAGTGCAGGATTACCATTTAGGAATCCTGCACCATTGGTTTTGTGTTTGTGCAAAGAGCACCAGCAAGAACAACTCAGTTCCTGCTGTCACTTTGAGAAATCATTTTAGCTAAGTAATTGTAGAAGTTAGGAGCTTAGGTTTAGGTTTAAGTTAGTTTTCATATAGCTTAATATAAGATAGGGCTTATTTTTCATTTCAAAACTTGGTTACTAGCTTAAATTTTGCTTTAAAAACAACTTGTCAGCTAAGAAAAGCCAAAAATAGTAGGAGCAATATTTAGTTTCTTAAAATCTAAATTCTAGCTTAAGGTAATAGTAGTTATAGTTTAAATAGATAGAATATAAGTAGCTTAACTAGTTTTGAGGAGCTTATAGTCTAGATTAGTTTTTTAAGGTTTTTAGCTTAAGTGGATTTTGTGCTATTTAGCTTATTTCTTGAGTTTGTTTAAGTCATGCTTAATTTCAGTAGCTTAAAAGTACTTCTAGCTTAGATTTCTTTGCATTTATAGATTAAGCTCATCATAAGCTGCCTAGAACACTTTTTGCTTTTCCATTTGAGTTTAATTTGAGTAGTTTATAGCTTATTTAGTGAAATCAAGGCCAAAAGCCCACTTACTGTGACAGCAGCTTATTTAAGTTGTTCTAGAGCTTATTATTTAGTTTTAGCTTATGTCCTCTTTGTTAAAGTAGCTTATTTTAGTGTCCTTATTAATTCCTAGTATTTAGTTTTTCTTAAAAATCAAAAAAATAAAAAAGGTGCAAAAAGGGGTTGCCCACACTCGAACCCACGACCTCTTAGTTATAGCACCAACGTGTTAACCAATTGCTTCAATAGCTCATCCAGTGTTACTTCCCCACATTTAATACTAGTACACACTGTACACACTTTACATTTTCCTTTCTTAAATTAAGCAGTACCTAATACAGCTCTTTTTGAGGGCTTTTTTCGTTTACTCATTTTGCGTCTTTCTTGATTTACCTTGTGCATCCTGCTAGTGTTTAACGTTTTTTCATGAATTTTTCATAACTTTTTCATCAATTATTTTTATTTTTAATACATTTTTCGAAAGTCAAAATCTTATAAATTCATAATAAATAGGAAAAAAGTTTCAGAAAAATACATAAAATTAAGTTTTTAGTTTTTTATAAAAAAATAGCTTTAGGTTTACATCCAGTAAAATCATTTTTACACTTTTTAGATCTTAAATTTCATTTTTGAGCTTTTATTTTAAATTTTTACAAAATAGTTTAAAAATTGTTTTCTAGTACGCTTTTATATGTTTATTTTAGACTTTTTCTAAGCTCTTATAAATTCATTTTTCCAAATTTTTAGTATTTTAATTTGACTATTTTCCTTGGATTTTAATTTAGATTAAAATAGTTTTTAATTCTTTTAATTCAAAAATATAAAAAATTGTTTTTCTTTTTCATTAAATTTTTCTTTTTGTCATATCTTAGGTTTTGGATTTTTAGTTTACTTTTTTAGGGGTTAAAATTAGTTTACTGTTTATTTGTCGCAGTCTTTACTTTGATTTCCGTATTAGGTTTAATTGTTTAATAGTTTTTAATTGTTGCTTTTTTAATTGTTGCTTTAGATTATCAAATCATCCATTTGCTTATTCAAATCATAATCCGGACTTAAACGAGGATTCAATTTCACTAGTCGTTGGGGAAACGACCCGGGTGACCATATTTGCCCAGTTTAATATACGTATTATATATTTTATTATATATATTTTTGAGAGTGAAGTTTCCTTAGGGAATTTTCTTAATTGCTCTTTGAAGTATAATATTTTATATATATTTTAGGTATATAAAACTTACACACCAACCTTCAACACCTCCAAACTATTCTCCAAGATCTTTAAGAAATGCAGAGTGCTCAAACTGCAAGCATTTGCGTGGAAAGATAAGTGTACTAAAGGCAACATTAGATATGCATATGCATCCGGAACAACACACAGTTAATTCAGCTGCACTACTTCACGAAGTTCTCAATGAAATGGAAAAACTTGATTTGGAGTAGTTTGTTATGTGCAATGTAATTCGTATGATTTGGAGTAGTTGGTCATGGGTCATGTGCATTAGGTTATCACTTGTCACATTCATTAATGGGTATTTGACATCATATGGATCATGTGTATTGGGTTGTAGTTGCTTAGAGTGTGACTCGCGCAAACTCACTCCTTAAAATCTATCTATATATAATATAAATACAACAAAGGATCAGAATCCGCAAGATCAAGAAAACCGGAAGCAGTATAGAGTGTTCCCGGGTCGTTATGTCCCAACGAGGCTTGAATGGAAAATCAAGATACGATTGATGTTTGTTTATGACAAGGATGTGAATATGATTGGGCACTAACACTGAATAGGCAAATGCATATAAAAATAAGCAAAGAAAGCTAGGAATGGCAAAAATACTTAAAACTTGTACACTAAGACATAAATAAGCTCAAATAAGCTTGAGACAAACCAAATAAGCTATGCTAACTCTAAATAAGCAAATTTAAAAAGCAATTGAGCTAAATTAAGCAAGAAAAACTCAACAGTACTAACAATAATACTAGCAGTATTAACTACCAGTATTAACTAACAGTCCAAACTAACAGTACTAACTTGGAGTTAGTACTGCTAGCTTTAAGTTAGTACTGGTAGCTTTAAGTTAGTACTGTTCCAAAAGTGAACTAGCAGTACTAACTCTAAGTTAGTACTGCTAGTTGAAAATACCCCTGAAGGTTTGCAAAAACCATTTTTCTTTTTATATTAATTAAAAACAGATTATCAAATAACAAATTAAAACTCTTTTAAGCAAATTTCAATCAAGAATAAGCACTTAAATAAGCTGAAATGGCCTAGCAGTGTTAACTTATATCTAACAGTTTTATCAAATGAACTAACAGTATTAACTTGAAAGTTGCACAAATCACTTTTCAACTAACAACTAAGCAAAATAAGCACTAAAACAGTTCTGCATAAAATAAAAAACAATAAGAAAAAGAGAAACTTACAACACCCTTGCTCAAAACAGGGTCAAATAAAAAGTCTACAAGCTCTAGCTTGTATTAAACAAGCTAGTGAGAGTCCATAAGCCCATCCAGAACTGGCTTATCATCCATAAATTAAGCTGAGGTATATTTGAGAGTGATTTTTGTAATTTTACTCTTAACTATTTAACTTTTTATCTTGACTTAATGAAAACAGCTTATAAGTAAGCTGTGGTGAGAGCTTTTAGAACACAAAACAATATGATTAAGAAACTTAACACTTGGAATTGTAAATTGGCTTAAAAACTTCAAACTTGCATTAATCTTGAAAGTGTTACAAAGCTGAAAGTAAAAAGCTGTAAAATGACTTTGAAATTTAAACTAAGATTAAAAACTAATTAGTTACTAAAAACTAAAAAACTAGATGCCTCAAAGGCTTACAAAAAGCTCTATTTATAGTCGAAGTCTTGGACTTGCAGCTTGTGCTTCTTTGTAGAGATAAAAACAAAGTGTGCTTGTTGTGTGAGGGGGATCTAAAGCAAATCCCAGCCTTTGATTTTTTTGTAATACAACTTTAGGCTTGGCAGTTTCAGCCCCTCATGTTGTATTTTCTTCATGCGGATGACTTTAGACTTCGACTTGACTTGGTCCTTTCCTTCCCGTGCTTGGATTTGTTTGTTTTTGGCTTTCTTTTTGCCTTTTCTTGAATATCCGTTCTTACACAATACAAATGCCTAACATTCATTTACTTGTATTTGTGGTTTACGTTTTTAGGTCTTGTTAAGTCGTTTTTTATGGAAAGTGGTATGTGAATTAAGCACATACCAAAATCCCCCATACTTAAGGTAATTGTCGTAGTCCTCAGCAATGTCTATGAAGTATAACACTCAAGAAACTAAGAATATTGTACACCCTAGACTATTAACCTCGACAAAGTAGCAAAAGTGTTCGTCAAGGGAAACTAACGAATCAATAGCTTGACGATGATTCCGTTTTCACAATTTTTTATATGTATACTAACTATCCCTAATATTTTTGGATTTTTCTTTTTCTTTTCTTAACTACCATGTTTGACTTCCTTTATTTTATCAACATTGGCGATCATAAATGTGATGCGCATATAAGAATTCATCTACGGATATCCTGGACGGTAATTTATTCGTCGTCCCCGATTTTTCACTAGATCCAAACCAAGCAATAAAACTCAAGTCATTTGTCATATAAGTCTAAATGTTATGCACTCCTACTTATGACTTGTGATCTTTAACTCCAGACATGGATATAAAATGTGTGTGCATCTTTCAGGACTCAACCATAGATCAATCTGATTATCATAGTCGTAATTCAAAGATAAATCAGACTCAAGTACAACAACTTCTTTAGGACCTTGTAACTTGATTTTTAAGAACGAATATTTTTAATCGTAGAACTTTTGCACAGCTTTATCATCATAATCATATAAGTTGCTTAAAGTAGGATATGCGTTACTTAGTTTGAACACATACCTAGGCCTCGCTCCCTAGATAGATTTCAAAAACCCAACGACCGCGTTCTAAGTTTGAAAACCCACCTGTTTGCTAGCGTATGGGAAATCACTATCAACCCTTCTTTCCTAACTTATGGCAAAGGATAGGGTCTTAGTTTGAACCCCCACCTAGACTCGCTTCCTGGTGAGATATCACTAACACACCAAATACTTAGAAGTAAAGATGTAGTAGTTTGAACTCTCACCTCGTGTTTAGCGGTGTGGGATATCACGACACAACTTTTACTTGCTCCATATATCAAAGAATTGCTTCTTTGGCGTATATTTTCAAATTCTTGCATATTTGCATTTCAATTTCATTTTCGCTTCTTTTGGGCATTTTTAATTTCAAATCACTAGAACAGAAAAACCTCGTTTAAAGAATCAAGTTTCAAAGTTGAAGTTTTCTAAAAACATCGATGACTTAGTATGAATTGAAATTGAGCACGTATGATTAGGTGGTTTAGAAGCTACATGGGAGGAAAAGCCACAAAGTTCTCATATAAGTTTTAGATGAATCTTGCTCAGCACATAAACTATATATTTAACTCTATCACTTCTTGTTCTTCCACCTTTATTTAAAATTCGAAAAGCAATAGAATTCGTGAATGCTTAGCCTACAATTGAGGAACTACCGCTAGGGCTCAAATTCGCCGATCGAAGTCAAAAATTATTCTCATTCTACAATTAGAGAGTCGAAACATGTGACAAAAACACTTATTTTATTTTTAAAAATTTTTAAATTTTTTCTTTTTTTGGTATTTTTGTATAAATTGGCGTTTTAAAAAAACGTGAGATTACATGATTAACAACGGCTGCAGGAAAAATCAAATTGAAGATCCCCCCCATACTAGAACTAAACATCGTCCTCGATGTTTCAAAGGGGTACCTACGTAATCTAAGGCCGTTTATGAGAGTGTCAAAAGATAAAATCGTTTAGTTCGTTTAGATTTGGATACTGGAAATTCCCAAAATGAAGTGAGGATGTTATTGCTTTGTGAAACTATTGTTAAAAATTACATAGAGGGAGTTTTTTCACAATCCGGGCTATCCTGGACATTATACAACAAAACATGAAACGAGGTAATGAAGAGGCAAAAAACTCCACCACAACATAGAAACACTATTGTTTCTACACAAGTCTCATGATAGCTTGGGGTGCCTCACGAAGCGCTTGTTTTAAGGTCGCTATGCTGACTCTGTCAAGCTGAGTTTATTGGACATTGGGGGATTGTTTTGGAGATCGGGATACCAATGTTTGTTACGTCCCCCTCCCAAAGTAGCTTGTTAATTCGATGGACACTTTCACTTTGAAATTCTAGCCCGATTTGAGAAACTCGACGGTCGCGTATGGGAAATACTTATTGTGATAGTGAAAGGTCCCGACCAGCGGGTTTTAAGCTTTATGGACGGAAATCTTTAATTAGAGTTTAAAGAGGAGGACTGATCACGACGTTGAAACGCGGTTTTGATCTTAGAGTCGTGAATCTCTTTGTTTTTTCTTTATAGTCAAAAGAGTTTCTATAAGCTTATCACGGAGCTCATTAAGTTCATTCACTGAACTTTCTTGGTCACCAGCGGTTTTAGATCAAAGTTAGTTATGTTTAAGGCCCTGTAGGGGGCCTTGTGTTCTTAATCAATTGGCATATGGACAGGCTTTTCGGTAAACCAGTTATATGGAGTACACCATGGGTGTTTGTAAGCGGTGCAGAAAGCCCATATAGCTTATTATCGAGCTTATCTGACCAAGAGGTACAGTTCTCTCCTATTGATCTCTCAAGAATTCTCTTTAAGCCCCGATTGGAAACCTCGACTTGTCTACTTGTTTGTGGATGGTATGCAGTGGAAAGTCGATGGGTAACTCCATATTTAAGCATCACCTTGGCAAATTGATCATTACAAAAATGAGTGCCTCGGTCACTGATAATTTGCTTGGGAGTTCCGAATTCAGGCAAAAAGAGTTTTCAAAATTTACTATAACCCTAGCATCATTGGTGGGGAGCGCTTTCGCTTCAACCCATTTTTAAAGGTAATCAACTGCTACTAGGATGTATTTGTTGCCATTGGATGATGGGAATGGCCCCATAAAGTCAATGCCCCAAACGTCAAAGATTTCACAAACTTGGATGGAATTTTGTGGCATCTCATCCCGTTGTGAAATTTTTCCTTGACGCTGGCATGAGTTGCAGTTGTTTTAACCAATCATGGGGCATCTTACGGTGTTAGATAGTGGGCAAAAGTATCTGGAATCGAAGACTTTTCTTGCTGTGTAGTTAGAACCGTGATGTCCACCGGTGGGACCATCGTGGCAAGCCATGAGGATGTCATGGGCTTCTTTTCCAAAAACACAACGTCGAATAACTTGATTCCGCAAGATTTAAACAGAAAGGGATTTCCAAGAAATAATGCTTCAAGTCTTTGAAGGATTTTATTTTCTGCTGGGTTGACATTCCCTTTGATCACGAAATTTCCGCATGGTAGTTTGCGATGTCAGCAAAACATGGGGTACTTAGCATCATGAAACAGCTATCGAATAAGAGTTTACAAAGGAAAAGTTTCAGTTATCTCCTTTGGGATCGAGCTCATTCTCGTGAGGTTTCTCTAATCCGTGTTTAGATGATCAGCCGTAGGTCTCAGTTCCTTTCGTATCAATACATCAAAGTCGACTCTTGAGGAGCACGACCCATCGGACAATCTCGCCTTTTGAATCTTTTCTTGCAAGAGTTCATTTGAGGGGGAAAGTTCCGTATTCAAAGTGCATTTGTTCATGACATGGTTAGATCAGAATTTTTCGAAATGCGGTACACCACGGCTAACATTTCTTTCTCTGTCGTGGTACTTGTATTTTATTTTGTAATGTGATTCCGCCTCATTCATTGTTTTACTTGCATTAGTATAGGCCTAAAATGGTTCTCATGACGTTGCCCCAAGACTTGCAACCCAAGGCGTATTCGCTTTGCAATCGAACATAAAGTTCCAAATGGTTCTTTCCAAGTCTGGGGCAATAGGATGTGGAGCCTCGGTTAGATTCTTTTTTTAAGAGTGTTTAATTGCTTTAATTACACTCTTTGGAGAAATAAAACGGAGTCTCTTTTTTCAAGCAAATGGGGTTCATGGGACGGGCTTATTTTTTGAGAATTTCTGGATGAATCTTTCATTTTAAACCCGGCATGCCCAAGAAACTTAATACGGACAACCTTTTAAGTAGTCGGGTGAGGGAGCTTGGCGGAAACGTCAATCTTAGTCGATCGACCTCAATTCCGACTTGGAGATTTTATGTCCATGAACAATGCCTTACCTTACCATGTATTGGCTTTTCTCCAGTTCAGAGCTAAATTGTGTCTTCACACCGGCTTAAGCAATCTTTTCCAAATGGGTTTGGCATGTAGAGAATGAACTTCCAAAAATCCAAAAAAGGACATTCCATAAGTACACTTCCATCGTTTTTTTTCGTCATTGTCGTGGAAGATGTCGTCATTACATCTCTGGAACGTGCCTGGAGCATTGCAGAGAAACAAGGCATGCGTTCGTAGCAAGGTTCGTTATGGGCAAGTAAATGTTGTCGTTTTCCTGATCTTATGGGTCGATGGGGGTATTTAAAAAATAAACCCGTAGAAACCTTCGAGGAAAAAATAGTATTCGTTTCTGCAGGCCTTCGAGCATTTCGGTACATGAATGGTAGTGGAAAAATGGTTCCTTTCGGGTGGTTTTTTTTAATTTTCGGGTAGTCAATGCATACCCGCCTTCCTGTATAGACGAGTTGGGATCAATCATTTTGGCTCATTCTCAAACTCCGGTAAAACACCTTTCTTTGTACATAGTGTTCCGGGCTTACCAGGGGACTATCCGAGATAGGGTAAATTAACCAGCGTCAAGAAGGTTTTTCAACTTCTTTTTTGATGCATCGTGTTTTTTGGTGTTTACCCGTCTCTGATGTAGGACCGCTGTGTGCTTAGTCCTCTTCCATTAGAATTTTGTGAGTACAAAATTACTGGTTAATACCCTTGATATCGGGAGAGTTACAAGCGATGCTCGCTTGTGGGAACTTGCAAACCTTTATGAGAGCGGCGTTCTCCCTGGAACCACTCAAATCTTTTAGCAATGATGGGACTGGTAACTTCTATTACATCCAACAAGATATGCGAGGTGGGGATGGTAAGTCCTTGTGCTCGACCTCGGGAGGTGGGTCATCAATTGATGTTCCATCGGTTTTAGCTTCACAATTCTTAAGTTCTTTTCTATTTCCAGGAAAATAATCTGCATGGTTGGGAAGTGGTGATGAGGGCTCACTATTTAGGATAGCTTCAAGAAGAAGAATGTCATTATGGTGATCACATTCGCATATCAATTTTCATGTCTTTTTTCGAAGTGATCAGAAAGTTCAGCCTCGATTTCTTCAAGATGAAAGCACTACCTCGATGGAGTGTGGGGTGGGAGAAGTTAAGGTATCAACAATCGGTATCAAAAGTAAGGAAGTGGAATTTCCATTTGCTAATACTTCGGAATTCCTAAAACTTCTGAGATATTCCTCACACGCTATATCATATAACGTCGACCTTGTTACTGATTTCAATGGCATTGTGGAGAAATTTTTCGTATCACCTACTTTGAAAGACACGGATTTGTCATCATGTCTTAAGGTCATTTTTCACCGGTACATTATTTAAGGCTCTTGCCGTTCTTTAAAAATGGTTCTTCCTAAATCAACGGACTCTAGGTGCGGATCGTTCGATCGGCTTTCTAGTCAACTACCACCATTATTGGCTGGAAAGTAGAAGGTTCCAACCTTCACAAAAACATCTTCGGCTATGCCGGTAGGCGTAGAGATTGACTCGGTCGGCTAACTGAGTACCATCCTAAGTTTTGGTCATCCTTTGGTGATTAAGCTTTTTCAAAACGGAGAGTGGCATTAGATTGATGCTTGCTCCAGAGATCGGCCAGGGCCAATGCATTCATCCAACTCTTTGTAAAATCACACGGGTATCAGAAATCTACCGGGTCTCCTATTTTTTTGGGATATGTCGTTTTTTTTAGTGGGGGGATGACTGCCGAGCATGTTCATTAACTGGTGTTTTGGTTAATTCCAAGTTTTTGTCTTTGTTGTTCAAAGCTTTTGATCAATGGTTGCAAACTTAGCATGTGCAGGGAGAGCATCTGCGAAGCTCAGCTCGAAGTGGAGATTCGAACAAATTCATAAATTTCAAAGCTAAAAGGTCGTCTTTTCGGGATTTCTCTTGTTTACACTAGATGGATATGGTAAAGTGTTTTGGTTTAGCATGAACAATGGTTCATCATTTGGACTATCGGAGGTTGGAGTCTTTGGTACTTCCCGTTTGGAAGTAAGTACCGTTGTCCTTTGGTCACCTCGGTTTAACTTCACCCCGGAGGTGGGATTTTGAGGTCATCATCATGAACACGCTTCTGGTGGGTGATTGTCTTCATTCCACCTTCGGGTTAGGCATTGGTGTTGTAGGAGGAAACCCGAACTTGAAGTATATATAAGCTTGTTGGATTTTACGATTTTGGTGAGCAAGTCGGATTATGTTGGACTTTGGTTTTGCATATTTTGCAATAACTGCATCATTAGGCTTTGACATAGCTTTTCAAAATCTGAGTTTTTGACAACCGAAGCTTGGCTGAGCTGTGAGCTTGTAAGCTGGGTGTTGACTTAACGGGGTTTGATACATTGTGGGCTTGTGTTGAACCTGGAGTCGTTGGATTTGACCTGGTTGTAGCCATTCCCAAGGTTATGGTTTTGGTCAAACGATTCTGAATTGTTGGCTTGGCATGTTGTGTTGCATGGGAGGAAAAAACCGGGGGTGGTTTGATTTTTCTGGTTTGCCATCGGTGGCGGACGGTAACCAGAATTTCCTTGGTTGAAATTGGCTGTGGCTGCTTGCGAGACATATTCTTGGATGTTATCTTGGTAATTGTTGCTATCGGTAGCCGACACAATCTACGATACTGAGTGGGTACCGCGCAGGTAACACAACTTTGCTCAACCGCTTTTACAGGAGCGGGAGCTGGAACTAGAGATGTCTGCTTGTCGAGAAGTAGAGCTCTAACCATATCTTTCAATTCAGCAACATCGGGAGATACTCCGGAGGTGGAAGCGCTTGTACTCACTTTAGCAACAATGGCTTTGCTTCGGGAGTGACGAACTTTGGACTTACTTTCGTTGATGCTTGAGCAATCAGCGGGCTTTTGTCCAAAAAGTTACACTGCGGGGAGTTCAAGAGTCTTGATCATTAACATTTAAGACATTGTAAAATGTATCAAAGTTGGTGAAGCTCCGTGTATCCATGATATGATGGGACATGCTCGGAGATGATCTTTGAATCGATCCCAAGCCTCACTAAACGACTCCATCAAATCTTGGTTTTTGAAATTGTAATTTAGTTCCGAAGATTTGTCATTTTAGAAATGGTGGAAAAAATGATTCTATGATTTAGCAACGAGGTCATCCCATGTCTGAATTGATCAAGGGGGTTCTTTCTCAAGCCATATCCGGGCTGCCCCTCGAGAGAGAAAGGAAAAAGCATCAATTTAATTGATGTGGTCGGGACATTAGGATATCTCAAAGTAGAGGTGATTTTATTAAAGTAACGGATGTGGGCATGTGGGTCCTCTTTGTCATGTCCGAAGAACTGCTTGTTCTGGACAAGAGTTAGCAACCCTGGCTTGATCTCAAACATGGCCTGCTGCGATTGCAAGGAACAACAATTGCGTCTCGTTATCCCTCGGTGGGAGCCTGGAGCATTCTGGGCCATAGTTCGGTTATCAGCCATGTATCTTTAGGAGGTTCAACAAGATTCGGAGGAACTTGTTGTTGTTGTCGTTGTTGTTGTCGTAGACGACGAGCTTGAGAACGAGTGCGCATGCACTAAAATAGAGAACAGAAGAGTTTTTTGTTTTTCAGTTTATTCACAATCTATTTTAAACGGACAGGACCTAAAACTAGACAACTTGAACCCAAATAGTCTACTTATCTTCACGGTAACTCTCAAATCGAATAAACGCAAGGTGAGCGGAGTGTTGGAAATAGCGCGGAAGCTTATTTCTCCTTTCGGGTCGTAGTTCCTAGGAACAACCCTCCTTATACCCACTTTATAGCTTGTTTAACTTTTCAAGGTGTGTGTATCATCGTAAGAGAAAAATGGTAAGTTTAAATCTTTGATCGAGTGGGAACAATAGTTACGGGAAATTATTATGATAATACCTCAATTGAGAATATTATATTTTTGGTATTTTTACCAATTTGTGAATTTTATTTGTAATTTAAAGACAATGTTTTTATATTTTTGATTTTTCTTTTTTTTTTGTATGATATATTATACTAATAAAGAAACAAGAATTATTTTTGTTACTTTTTTATGTTTTTATAGAAGAAAATATTCACAGATGTAAACACAAATTTTCAAACGTTACGAAATTCGTTTCACAGCCTCCCCGGCAGCGGCGCCAAAATTTGACTCGCGCAAACTCACTCCTTAAAATCTATCTATATATAATATAAATACAACAAAGGATCAGAATCCGCGAGATCAAGAAAACCGGAAGCAGTATAGAGTGTTCCCGGGTCGTTATGTCCCAACGAGGCTTGAATGGAAAATCGAGATACGATTGATGTTTGTTTATGACAAGGATGTGAATATGATTGGGCACTAACACTGAATAGGCAAATGCATATAAAAATAAGCAAAGAAAGCTAGGAATGGCAAAAACACTTAAAACTTGTACACTAAGACATAAATAAGCTCAAATAAGCTTGAGACAAACCAAATAAGCTATGCTAACTCTAAATAAGCAAATTCAAAAAACAATTGAGCTAAATTAAGCAAGAAAAACTCAACAGTACTAACAATAATACTAGCAGTATTAACTACCAGTATTAACTAACAGTCCAAACTAACAGTACTAACTTGGAGTTAGTACTGCTAGCTTTAAGTTAGTACTGTTAGCTTAAGGTTAGTACTGCTAGGCTAACAAAACACAAAGAAACAATAAATAAGCAAATAGGTTAAAACAGAAGTTTAACTACCCAAAATAAGCACTTAAGCATAAGAATAAACAACCAGAATAAGCTAAAATGATAAATAAGCTAGAAAACTAAAACTGATAAACTCTTAAAATTATTTTTTAATAGGCAAACTAGTTTCTATGAAGACAGTAAACTAAATAGGCTTAATCTACTTTAAAAAGCTAAACCCAATCTTACTATTAAGTAGAGAAAGAAACAATAAGCGAGAGTAAGCAGAAATGGCCTAATAGTGCTAACTGTTGAACTACCAGTACTAACTTGGAGTTAGTACTGCTAGCTTTAAGTTAGTGCTGTTCCAAAAGTGAACTAGCAGTACTAACTCCAAGTTAGTACTGCTAGTTGAAAATACCCCTGAAAGTTTGCAAAAATCATTTTTCTTTTTATATTAATTAAAAACAGATAACAAATTAAAACACTTATAAACAAATTTCAATCAAGAATAAGCAAAATAAATAAAAAAAACACTTAATAAGTGAATGGCCTCTAGCAGTGTTATACTTATAATTAAACAGTTTTATCAAATGAACTAACATCTAACAGTTTTATCAAATGAACTAACAGTATTAACTTGAAAGTTGCACAAATCACTTTTAAACTAACAACTAAGCACTATAAGCAGTTCTGCAGTAAATAAGTAAAGTAAGAAAAAGAGAGACTTACAACACCCTTGCTCAAAACAGGGCTAAATCAAGAATCTACAAGCTCTAGCTTGTATAAAACAAGCTAGTGAGAGTCCATAAGCCCATCCAGAACTGGCTTATCATCCATAACATAAGCTGTGGTATATTTGAGAGTGATATTTGTGATTTTCTCTTAACTACTTAACTTTTTATTTTTACTTAATGAAAACAGCTTATAAGTAAGCTGTGGTGAGAGCTTTTAGAACACAAAACAATATGATTAAGAAACTTAACACTTGGAATTGTAAATTGGCTTAAAAACTTCAAACTTGCATTAATCTTGAAAGTGTTACAAAGCTGAAAGTAAAAAGCTGTAAATGACTTTGAAATTTAAACTAAGATTAAAAACTAATTAGTTACTAAAAACTAAAAAACTAGATGCCTCAAAGGCTTACAAAAAGCTCTATTTATAGCCGAAGTCTTGGACTTGCAGCTTGTGCTTCTTTGTAGAGATAAAAACAAAGTGTGCTTGTTGTGTGAGGGGGATCTAAAGCAAATCCCAGCCTTTGATTTCTTTTGAGCTTCTTTGGAGACAATCTCAGCCATCGAAATGCTTTGGGAATGGAGAGGGATTGCCAACATGGACTTTATACAGCTGGGGGGGAAATAGTAGGGTGGATGAAATGATTTTGGTAGGGTGTTGAGTGGTTTTGCAGGGGAGAAGTATGGGGCGACATACAAGTTGTAACTGGGTTTGTCAAGGCGGGAAAGAAGGCTTTTGGGGAAGTAGGCAGAATGGTCCCCTTAAGTTATATAACTTAAATGCAATCTCTACCCGGTTTGCAGTTTTGACCCTTGCTTTTTATTTTTTTGTAATACAACTTTAGGCTTGGCAGTTTTAGCCCCTCAAGTTGTATTTTCTTCATGCGGATAACTTTAGACTTCAACTTGACTTGGTCCTTTCCTTCCTGTGCTTGGATTTGTTTGTTTTTGGCTTTCTTTTTGCTTTTTCTTGAATATCCGTTCCCGCACAATACAAATGCAAACATACAAATACAATGTATTTTTGGTACGTTTTTAGTCTTTTAAGTCTGTTTTTAATGGAAAGTGGTATGTGTAATTAAGCACATACCAAAATCCCCCATACTAAGGTATTGCCGTGTCCTCACGCAATGTTATGAAGTAAACACTCAAGAAAACTAAGAATCTTGAACCCCCTCGACTAATAACCTCGAAAAGTAGCAAAGTGTTCGTCAAGGGAAACTAAAGAATCAATAGCTTTGACAAGTTCCGTTTTCACCATTTTTTTATATGTACACTAACTATCCCTAATATTTTTGGATTTTCCTTTCATTTTCTTTTCTTAACTTTTCTTTTTCTTTTTCTTTTCTTAACTACCTGCTTGACTTCCTTTATTTTATCAACATTGGGATCATAGAATGAGAAGCGTCCATAGAATAATCTACGGATGTCCTGACGGATAAATTCATCGTCCCCGATTTTTCACTAGATCCAAACCAAGCAATTAAACAAGATCATTTGTCAATATAAGTCTAAATGTTAAGCACTCATACTTATGACTTGTGAACTTTTAACTCCCAACATGGATATATGATTTAAATGTGTGTACTCATTTCAACTCAACCATAGATCAACTTATTTCCATAGTCGTAATTCAAGATGAATCATGACTCAAAGCAACAACTTATTAGGACCTTGTAACTTGATTTTAAAGAACGAAATTTTAACTGTAGAACTTTTTGCAACATCTTTATCATCATAATCATAAGTTCTTACAGCTAGGAATGCGTTGCTTAGTTTGAACACCTACCTAGGCCTCGCTCCCTGGTAGGATATCACAACCAACGACCGGTGTTCTTAGTTTGAAAACCCACCCCGTTGCTAGCGTAGTGGGAAATCACATCAACACCTTCTTCCTAATATGGCTAAGGATATGTGTCTTAGTTTGAACCCTCACCTAGACCTCGCTTCCTGGTGAGATATCACAACACACCAAATCCCTAGAAGTAAAGATGTCTTAGTTTGAACCCCCACCTCGTGTTTAGCGGAGCGGGATATCACGACACATCTTTTACTTGCTCCATATACTCAAATGTATGCTTCATTGGCATAATTTTAATATTCATGCATTATTGCATTCATATTTCATTCATGCTTCTTTGGCATTTTAACTTTCAATTTACTAAGAACAGAAAAACCTCGCTTTAAAGAATCAAGTTACAAATTTGAAGCTTTTTATAAAAACATCGATTGACTTAGTTGAATTGAAATGAGCACGTATGATTAGGTGGATTAAAAGCTAATGGGAGAAAAAGCCACAAGTTACTCATATAAGTTTTAGAAGAATCTTGCTTAGCACATAAACTTATATTTAACTCTATCACTTCTTGTTCTTCACTTCGTGAAAGTGATCTGTTCAAACTATACCTTAAAATATATATAATATAATGAAATATAAAATATATAGTAAGAATAGCAGAATCAATGATACCGAGAAGTAGTATAGAGCTTTCCCGGGTCGTTTATCCCCAACGAGGCTGGAATGGTAAATCGATACGATCGAAGATTTGAGTTTGAAGGAAGGAATGAGTTTGGGAAGTTGAAAAAGTCAAATTAAACAATAACGAACTAAAACGTTTAAGAAAACCCTAAAAATTATGAAATTAAACTAGAAAACGAAGGCCCGAATCCCGAACAAAAGGGGGAAAACCTAAAATATTTAAAAATAAGCCTACGAAGAAATTTTCGCTTCTAAACTACTCTATGGACCAAATAACGAAGAATGAAAAAGACTAGACCGAAAACGGAGTTCGTTTGACCCAAAAACGAGTCAAAACAAAATCCCGTGCCCGGACCGTGCTTTAAAAAGTAAAAAGTTGTAAAAATGACCCTACGAAAATTTTTATATTTTTCCTACAAACTATATGACAAAAGAAAATTTTCTAAAAAAGAAAAATATTTTTTTGATAATTTTTGTATTTTTTTATGAATTAATTTAAGGTCACTATGCTTGACCCATACCCGAATTCATTGGTCCATGAGGAAAGTCTGGAGATCCGGGACTACCAATTGTGATACGTCTCCTCCAAAGTAGTGCTTCAAGCGGTGACTATTTACTTTGAAATTTGGCCCAGAGTTTTAGGATAACTCGACAGTGCCATATGGAAAAACTTGGGTTACAGTGAATGGTCCACTCTAGCGGGTCTTAAGCTTGCCCGAGAAAATCTTCAATATAGAGTTAAAGAGGAGGACTCGATCACCGACGTTGAAAACGCGGTTTTTGATCTTGGTGTCATGGATTCTCTTTGTTTTCTCTTTATAGATCAAAGAGTTTTCATAGGCATGATCCCGAAGTTCATTTAGCTCATTGAGTTGAATTTCTGTGATCACCCGCTGTTTTGATATCAAAGTTTGTATGCTTAAGGGCCTAGTAAGCTTTGTGCTCGAGCTCATCGGAAGAATGACATGGCCTTCCCGTACACCAACTTGTATGGATACACACGATGGGTGTTTTGTAAGCTGTGCGGAAGGCCCAAAGTGCGTCATCTAATTTATCCGACCAAGAGGGGGCAAATTTTCGCCCACGTCCTTTCAAGAATTCTTTTTTCCAACCACGATTGATACCTCAACTTGTCCACATTGTTAGTGGATGAAACGTCCGGTGGAGAAGACGATTGATTGTACCCGTTTTTAAGCATGACCTTTGCAAACTGTCATTGCAAAAATTGTCCGCAAATCACTTATGATTGCACGAGGGGCACCGAATCTGGCGAAGAGAGATTTAAGAAATTTGCAAACAACTCGGCATCGTTGGTGGGGAGCGCTTTCGCTTCAACCCATTTTGATAAATAATCGACAGCCACGAGTATATATTTGTTCCCTCTTGAAGACGGTAATGGCCCATGAAATCAATGCCCTACACGTCAAAGATTTCGCAAACTTGGATAAGTTTTGTGGCATCTCAACAACGTTTCGAAATTTTGCCTTAACTTTGAACAAATGTCCACATCGGGAGACATAGTCGTTGGGCATCCTTGTAGATCGTGGGCCAATAGAAACCTAAATCGAAGATCTTTTTAGCGGTGTAATTGGCACCGTAGTGTCCCCCAGTGGGTCCACTGTGGCAAGCTTTAAGAATGTCAAAAGCTTCTTGCCCCGAAACACAACGCCTAATTACTTGGTCTGCATAGATCTTGAATAGAAAGGGGTCGTTCCCAAAAGTAGTGGTTGACGTCCTTGTGAAAAACTTACTCTTCTGCTAGACTACATCCTTTTGATCACACAAACGCAGCATGTAGTTTGGCAAAATCGGCAAACCACGGGGCATTTACATCACCACGAAAGTGTAACCATCCCAAGTGTCTCAGAGAGGAAATGGTTTCCGAATTCCTTTTTCTCCGATTTCAACTTTGATGGGATATTTTAAGTCTGAAAAAGGAGGTCTGGCGGCGAGATTTTCTGCTCCTTTTTTTATCACGATAACGTCATCAAATTCTTGTAGCAGCAAAAACCCCCGGAGCAATCTTGGCTAGCATCCTGCTTAACAATCATGTAACTTGAGAGCCGAATGGTCCGTATACACTATGCTTTTGGACAATACAAGATATGGCCGGAATTTTCTGAAAGCATACACTACGGCAAGTAATTCTTTTTCCGTTGTAGTGTAATGTGCATGAGCCTCAGTCATAGATTTTCTTGCATAGTGTATCGGATTTGAAGTACTTGGTCCATACGTTGCCCAGGACTGCCCCAACAGCAAAATCACATGCATCACACATGATTTCAAGGGCAAGTCCCAATCGGGAGCAACTAGAATTGGAGCCTTGTTTTAACTTCAACTTAAGTTTTGCTTAGCTACTCACGTAGATGCATTCCTTCGAGAAGATAAACGGAGTTTCTTTTTCAAGGAGGTGGGTCATAGGCCGGGCGATTTTGGAAAAATCCTGAATAAATCGTCGGTAGAATCCGGCGTGACCGAGAAAACTGCGAATACCTTTCACGGTAGTGGGATGAGGTAATTTTGCAATGACATCAACTTTTGATTTATCAACCTCAATCCCAGACTTAGAAATCTTATGGCCAAGGACTATTCCTTCCTTGACCATAAAGTGGCATTTTTCCCAATTTAGCACAAGATTGTGTCCCCTTCACACCTATGGAGCATTTTGTCTAAATGGGAAAGGCAAGAGGAGAAAGAATCACCGAAAACTGTGAAGAAATCATCCATGAAGACTTCCATGTTTTCTTCAATCATATCGTGAAAGATTGCAACCATACCCTTTGGGAACGTGCCCGGTGCGTTGCATAACCCAAAAGGCATGCTACTAATAGGCAAGATGTCCCGTAATGGCAGTGAAAAGGTATTCTCTCATGATCAAGTGGGTCAATTGGGATCTTGAAAGTAGCCTTAAATCCGTCCAAAAAGCAATAGTAACTCATTTCGCTGCTAATCTTTCAAGCATCTTATCCATGAATGGTAAAGGGAAATGGTCTTTACGAGTTGCATCATTGAGTATTCGTAATCCGCAAACTCGCCATCCCGTAACAACCCCCCACTTAGGGTGGGGTATCTAACTCATTTTTCCTTCATTATACACCGACGATATGGCCTCCCCTTATGGACACAATGAACCGGGCTTACCTAGTGGACTTGTCAGATATAGGGTAAATTAACCCGGCATTAAGAGAAGTTTGACACTATCATTCTAATAAGCCTCAGGATTTTGGGGTTAACCCTTCTCTGATTTGAACTACGGGTTTTGGCATTTTCTCCAATTAAAATCTTTATGGGTGCAAAAACGGTGGATCTATCCCCTTAAATCAAAAATCTTCCAAGCTATGACATGTATAGGTTAGTGACTGAATATCATTGATTAGGGCGGTTTTATCCTCATTCTTTTAAGTTTTTAGGCGATTATGACGGGTTAATTTATCCATCCCTTCCAAAAAAACGCCATACTCAAAGGGATGTAAGTCTTTGAGTTCAAGGTCGGAGGATCTTCACATGAAATTTAACCTTTTCAGGCAAACATTAATTTCACACAAACTGGCTACGGAGGGAGATTGGGTCACTATGATCACACATAACAATTCCTCAAGGGTAAAAAGATCTCCATCGAAAAATCGTAGATGCCGTCACACCTGGTGGTAATGAATCATCATGTTCAAGAAATTTCATCGATCTCTTCCATTAGAAAATCACTTCCTCCAAAAGGAGTGAAAGATGGAAGCAAGAATCTATCGAAAGATCCGAAGTAAAAAAAATTAAAAAAGTGGGATTGCCACTTTCAGAAATTTCAAGTACTTCCTTTAACCAATTCTTCACAAGCAATAACAATACTCATCGACTCGGTAATCGATTCAATGATATGTATAGAAAGTCTAAGTATCACCAACATTTGAAGGTCACTGCTTAGTCATCATGTCTAAGGTCATTTGTTCACTGTAGAACATCGTATAAAGTCAACGTGCCGTTCCTCAAGAAAGGTCTTCTAAGATTAGGAGCCAGTATCGACCAACGTATCAATGACCAACCAAAACTGGTAGGAAAGAAGAATGCTCCAACTATTCAACGAAACATCCTCGCGATGCCGGTTTGGAGTAGAAATTCTTCCGGTCGTCAAGTTTCAAGAATCATTCTGGTGATATTTGGTCAAAGCTGGAGACTTAGTTCTTTTCCAAATGGAGAGAGCATTAGTTTGATTCTTACACCGAGATCGCAAAGCAAAAGCATTCATTCATCACTGGAAGTCACGCGGTAAAAGAAATCAACCGGGGTCTCAAAGTTTCCTCGGGAAACTTTTTTGAGGATAACCGCCTATAATTCTCGTTTACCGTTTTCGTTTGACAACTCCAATTATCTTTGCTTTGTCCGTTGATATATTTTCTAACATTGGTGCAAATTTGGGCATGTGTAGGAGAGCGTCCGCGAAACTTAGCTCGAAATGGAGATTCTAAAAAATCTCCATAAATTTTGAAGCTAGAAGATCGTCTTTTTCACGGAGCTTGTCTTTGTTGGCCCTTGAAAGATAAGGCAGGGTTTGTTTAGTCTTTGAATTAACAACGGGCTTACCAATTTGGTCATTATTTTGGACCACCGAAGGTTGGATGTTTTTGGTGCTTGGTTTCACCGTAACCATTGTTATCCTTGGGTTCATTTTCCATCTCTTTAGGAGGAGAAGAAATTTGAGGTCCATTATAGGAAACACCGCTTCGGGTAGTGATTGCTTTCACATCACCTTTCGGGTTAGCAATGGTGTTGCTTGGAAGAGAACCCGAGCCCGAAGTAGGAAGCGTAATACTAATTTATACAAATTTAGGTTGATCAGGTCCGTATATTTGCCATTTGATTTTGCATATTTTTGCATAACCCGCGTCAAATTAGTCTTTGACGTAGTTATCAAAAACGGCTTAGACATACCTGGTGCTGGGGTGGAACTGGAGCTTGAAAGTGAGCTTGAAAAGTCAGGAGTTTGATTAATTCTGGGGTTGGTAACTTGTCCTTGATTGAAATTATTACATCGAATATTGGTTAAAATTGTTCCTACCTATTTTGGTTAGAAATTGATACCCCCTATTTTGGTTGTTTTTGATGGTTGTTGCATAGGAGTAAAACCGGGAGGTCGAATTTGGTTTGCGAACCATCTGAGGGCGGTAATTGGCAATTCCTTGGTTGTAGTTAATGCGGCGGCTTGTGACACATATTCTTGATATTGTTTCACGATAAATGTTGACCCCCCCCCCCAACGCCCATCATCGGTGGCTGTACAATTTGGTAAGAAATGACCACCCCCGCAAGTTTACACAACTTGGCTCGACCGCATTTTACTGAGTGGGATCTGGAGTTTTGGTTTTTCCTATGAGAATCAATGCTCTAACCTATCTTTTTGCTGGAGCAATATTGGATGAAAACGCTGGTGTGGAAGAGTTCGTACTTACTTGGAAACAATGGCCTTTCTTCGTGATTGACGAACATTGGACTTGCTCTCGATGATTTTTTAAGCAATCTCTAGCATTTTATCCAGAAATTACCACCCGCAGCGAGTTTAAAGAATCTGAATTATTCGAATTTAGGGCATATTAGAATGTATCGTGTTGATGCCATTCTGAAAACCTATGATGCGGTTCATCCATTAAGAATATCATATGAAAACGGTCCCATGCCCTCGAAAAACGTTTCCCCCATCAAATTTTTGTTGAAATATTGTGATTTCATTTCGAAGATTTGTTGTTTTATGAGGGAGGGAAAATTTTGTTAATAATTTCGAAACAAAGAACATCCCATGGTAAGAATCATCGAGGGGCTCTTTTTCAAGCCAAATCCGGGCTGCTCCTCAGGGAAAAATGGGAAAGCATAAGCTAAAACCACGTATTCGGAATGTTCGAGAACTTCATCTAGAAGTGATCTTGTTGAAATTATCGGAATGTGAGTCATGTTGGTACCTTTTTTTTTTTCTTTATCGTGTCCAAAAAATTGCTTGATTTAACAATATTAAGTAGACCAATCGGCTTTGAATCTCAAAGTTGTTCGCGTTAAATTCGGGAACAACGTTCCAGCCTCTTAACCCCGGTGGGTGCTTCGAGTAATTGCGCCATAGTACGATTATCAGCCATCGTAACTATTTGGGAGGATTGAAAAGTTCTTGGTTATTATTTGGTTTCTCAAGATTTGGTGGTTCAACAGAAGTTTGTCGGACTTGCTGTTGTCGACGTTTACGGACTTGAGAACGAGTGCGCATGCACAAAACAGGAATTTAAAAAGAAAATTTACACTATTTTTTTTTGGTTTTTTTTTTCAAAGATTTATTCACAATGTATTTTACCGGACAATGAGATAAGATAACTTCAACCAAATAATCTACTTACTCACATAGCCTCAAAAAGATTTAAAAAAACTCACAGGCGAGTCGAGGATTAAAAATAGCAGCAAGCTTATTTCTCCTTTCGGGTCGTAGTTCCTAGGAACAACCCTCCTTATACCCACTTTATAGCTTGTTTAACTTTCCAAGGTGAGCCGTACGTTGTAAGAGACACAAATGACAAGTTTTTAAATCTTTTGTTCGAGTTGGGAACCAACAAGTTCACCGGAAGTTATTATGATAATACCTCAATTGAGAATATTATATTTTGGTATATTTTACCAATTTGTGACTTTTATCTTTTTATTGAAAAAGTATTTTTATATTTTTGGCTTTTCTTTTGTTTTTAGATGATAATTATACTAATAAAAGAAACTGAAAAATATTTTTGTACTTTTTATGTTTTTATAAAGAAAATATCCACAGATTTAAACACAAATTGTCAAACGTAGCGATAATCTTTTTCACAGCCTCCCCGGCAACGGCGCCAAAATTTGGCTCGCGAAAACTTACCCCTTTTTACATATAAATAAATATAGAGAAATATAAATATATAACAAGGAACAAAATCCGCGAGATCAATGTATCCGGAAGCAGTATAGGGTGTCTCCGGGTCGTTATGTCCCAACGAGGCTTGAATGGAAAATCGAATTACGGATTGATGATTGATGATTGAATGACAAAGATGTGAATATGATTGGGCACTAAACCTAATAAGCAAATGCACACAAAGATAAGCAAGGAAAATAAGCTAGAACAAGCATAAAAGCTAGGAATGGTAAAAACACTTAAAACTTTTACTCTAAGACACAAATAAGCTCAAATAAACTTAAGACAAATCAAATAAGCTAAGCTAACTCTAAATAAGCAAATTCAAAAAGCAATTAAGCTAAATTAAGCAAGGAAACTAAGCAGTACTAACAAAAGTACTAACAGTTTTAACTAACAGTACTAACTTGGAGTTAGTACTGCTAACTTACTAAAACACAATGAAACGCGAAATAAGCAAATAAACCAAAACAGATGTTTAACTATCCCTTATAAGCACTCATGCATAAGAATAAGCAACTACAATAAACTAGAATAGAGAATAAGCTAAAAACTAAAAACTGATAAACTCTTAGAATTACTATGAAAAGGCAAATAAGCTTAAATAAGCTCTACTAAAGACAGTAAACGAAAATGGGCCTAATCTACTTTAAAAAGCTAAGAAAATCTTAGCTAAGCAGAAACAATAAGCTAATAAGCTAGAATGAACCACCAGTACTAACAGTACTAACTTGGAGTTAGTACTGCTAGCTTTAAAAGTTTCAAAAGTGAACTAGCAGTACTAACTATGGGTTAGTACTGCTAGTTGAAAATACCCCTTAAGGCTTTCAAAAATCATTTTTATCTTATTTTATGCTGATTTGATCCTAATTTATTGAAAACAGATTATCAAATAACAAAATAAAGCATTTATAAGCAGACTTCAATCAAGAATAAGCACTTAAATAAGCTGAATCAATCTAACAGTTTTAACTAAGCATGCTACTAGTATTAACTCAGAAAGTGACACAAACTATTTTCAAACTAACAATTAAGCAAAATAGGCACTAGACATCATGATTAAGCCTAAATAAGCAAATATAGGTAACAAATAAGTACTATAAGTAGTCCTGCAGTAGATAATAAAAGTAAGAAAAAGAGAGACTTACAACACCCTTGCTCAAAACAGGGCTAAACCAAGAATCTACAAGCTCTAGCTTGTATAAAACAAGCTAGTAGTGTCCATAAGCCCATCCAGAACTGGCTTATCATCCATAAAATAAGCTGTGGTGTATTTGAGAGTGATTTTTGTGATTTTCTCTTAACTACTTAGCCTTTTTTCTTCTTTTACTAAAAATAGCTTATAGATAAGCTTGAGTGAGAGCTCCTTAACACATTTTGAAACATAAATCAAACACTTAAGTATCTGAATTTTAAAAACTTGACTTTTAAACTCATAAACTTCAAACTTTCATTAATTCGTAAAAAGAGTACAAGGAAGTGAAATAAACTAGATAAAATGCTAAAATGATTTAAAAAATTACAATAGTACTGAAATAAGCTAAGATATATTGAAAATTAAGCTAAGATATTCTAAGATTAAAAACTAACTAGTTGCCTCAAAGGCTTACAAAAGGCTCTATTTATAGCCGAAGTCTTCTCTTCTTGGACTTGCAGCTTGTGCTTCTTTTGTGAGAGCAAAAACCAAGTGTGCTTGTTGTGTGAGGTGATTCTAAAACAAATCCCAGCCTTCAATTTCTTTTGTGCTTCTTTTGAGTCAATCACAGCCATCGAAAAAGTGGTGAGGGATTGCCAACATGGCAATTATAAGCAAGGGGGGAATAGTTAGAGTGTGAAATGATTTATCTAGGGATGTTGATGTTTTGCAGGAAGAAGGTATTGGGAAGTACACCCTAAGTTGTACCTGGGTTTTTGTTGGGCGGGAAAGATAGAGTTTGGGAAGGTTGCACTTTGTTGCCTCATACTCTTATAACCTCATTGTAAACTTTGCCCCTTTTATGATACAACTTTTAGGGGTTTGGCCCCTAAAGTTATACTTCACCCGCAATTTTCGATTTCAGCCCTTGTCTTTTTGTAACACAACTTGAGGTTTGGCAGTTTTAGTCCCCGAGTTGTATTTTCTTCATTTGGCTGACTTTTGACTTTGACTGACTTTGGCTTTGGATTGACTTTGTCTTTTCCACCCGTCTTATTTGGTCAATTTTGGCTTACTTTTTGAATATCCGTTCCTGCCACAATTCAAAAAAGCAAAAATATACAAATACAATGTATTTTTGGTACGTTTTTAGTCATTTAAGTCTGTTTTTAATGGAAAATGGTATGTGTAATTAAGCACATACCAAAAACCTATAGTGAAGTCATGTAAAGTCTAAAAATGTGATCGCAATAACCTACAACTTTTAACATGCAGGCTACTAGCGGCCGGTATTTTCATATTTTCGAACCCATTTCCTCAAGCAAAATTTTAGACTTTACATATTTTACAAATAAACACAAACAATAACTAGACATACGAGTCACATTCCAAATTGATAAATGATAAAAGTCATTATTCTTCGTCACACAAAAAGCTAAACAAAAACCTAAATTGGTCAACGTTGTAGTTCAAAAGCATAAATCGTTCAACAACCAACCTAAACAAATAAATCCGGGCTAACTCATCTTCGGGGTACTCATCGTCTTCATCATCATTCATGAAATGACTTGGTCAAGTGGGGTTGACGGGTTCAACTGGAGGTTATTAGCGATCAACTATTGATATAACTCGTCGAACCGTTTACTATATTCCGCCACATATATACCTCTTCATTTGTGCTTGGGTTAACACATGTCGGGGGATGTTTGAAGAAGAAGAATATGTACTTTGCCTATAAGGAAGAATCCCCAACATATTTCATATTAGAGGACAAGTTTATAGCCCAAGCCCGGTTTGTGGGCTGTTGGTCCCGTTTAGGGTTTCCATATGTAATCTCCCATATATTGAGCATAATAAATAGGAGATTACATAATGAAACCCTAACGGACCCAAAGTCCACAAATCGGGCTTGGGCTATTTAACCTCAAATACTCAATGACTAGCTAAAATTTCCTCGTTAGTTCGTCCTTGTACCTTAACCGGCTTGGCACCACACGCACACTTCAATCATCCGGACAACTGTAAAGTCGCGGAGGTTCCCCTGCGATGACTCCGTGCTATCCAAAAGGGTAGTCGCCCTGGGATTAGTCGGTTCGCAATGTCGAGTTAAAAATCCAGATATAAAAAAAAGTCACTGCAAAATTTTAATTTCACAAAAATGAAAAACAACTTAGTTGGTTCGTTTACCTTCATTCGTGCATCTCAATCATCTCGAAGGTAAGGTTCCTTAAGCCTTTGAATAAACCTATTAGGGTGTGACTCAAATTACCTTAATTGTGTTTTGGAGAAGCCTTGGAAAACAAGGAGTATATTTTCTAATTTAGTATATGTTTAAATTAGAAAAGGAGAATATTTTCCTAATAATATGTATGCGTTTAAATTAGGAAAAGATTGTGTTAAGCCCTAGATAAAAGAGGATGAATAATGTAGGAATTTTTCATAATCTAAAAAAAGGTGAGAAAACTTTGAGAGAGTTTGAGCTATATTTTTTTGAGAGTTAGAAGTGTCACAATCTTGTAATCACAAAAAATCTTATATTAAGTTTTTCTAGTACGGTAAATTAGGCTATGATAGGGCCGATACGCGTCAAATCGTTTTGTGTTTGTGTTTGTATAATCGATATGTTCTTAATTGTTAGGTTTATTTTTGTATGATCCTTATGTCGTGGGTGTAATATTCCCAACAAGTGGTTATCAATAGCTGACGTTCGAGAAGAAGCATCATAACAACTTGAGGAGGCCATTACGAGCAGAACGAAAAGTTTGTGTGTTTGGTTTCGTCAAATACTGCACAGCGGTGAGTAGAATTGACATTGTGGATTCGTTAACCATTGGATCTTCGTCAATTTTGGAGTGGAGGTTCTAGACACATATATCTACAATCTCACCGAAGGGATTTTCCGTTTGACATTCCAACAGAGAGTTATAGGGCGTCGAAGTTTCTGCCCAGAATCTGTGTTTGACAGATTTTTTGAGGAGCAATTTTTTGTTTGTTTTTTACTGCTCTAGGGCTGTGTGTTTTGGATTGCTGTTTTAAAAAGATGGCAAGTGAAATGTCAAAGTTCTCGATCCCAATATTTGATGGGAAGATGGATTTCACGATGTGGAAGATGACGATTGAGGATGTTTTGGTACAACAAGGCGTTGATGAAGCTTTGGAAGAGAAACAACCAGCAAAGATGAAAGATGATGTTTGGAAGACGATGCAGAAGGCTTCGAGTACAATTAGGTTGGAATTGGGTCCTGAAATCAAATACAGTGTTTTAAAGGAGAAGACACCGAAGGATATTTGGGACAAGCTCACGAATATTTATGCATCAAAGTCGTTGACGCATATATTATTTTATGAAGATGGCATTGTATTCCGTATGAAACCTTGAAGAGGGAAGTAATCATTGCCATGATCACATTAATTCTTTTAATCAGTTGGTTTGTCAATTAGCAAATGTAGATTATGCTATCAAAGATGAAGAATAAGCCTTGTTGATGTTGTCATCATTACCAAAATCATATAAGCCGTTTGTGCAAACTATGTTGACGGGGAGGACCACTTTGACATTTGAGGATGTGTTAAAGGCGTTGCGTGATAATGAGAGAATGACGGGGATGACTTTCCTCCGATACGATTAAATAGTTACTTATTCAGATGACTCTGTGAATAAGTTAGAAATTTTCCCCAACGCGGTAGTTACGAAAGTGGCGTACCAAAAGTCACGTATGGTACGAATATCGAGACAAGAGAGTTAGACGAAATGCTACAAATTACGGGGATAAGGGTCATATGCAAGTAAGGTGTCCTCAATTTCGTGAAGACTTGAAGAGTTTAAGAGATTCGAAGGGAAAAAGGAAAGTTGACGGTGGTGAGATGAATGTAGTTGACAATGGTAGTGATGAGTTTCTTATGACGGAACTCAATGGAATGGGAATTTTAAGAGAGAAAAACAAAGTGGTGTTTGGAAAATATCAGGCGTCAACACATATATGCAATGATCGTGTCTATGTTTTGAGACGTTAACGGCAAGGACAATTATGGAGAAATCAAAGTGGGTAGAAAAAATGATGAATATTGAAGGTGTGGGAGAGTATGTTTTAAGTCTTATGAAGGAGAGAGTGTAAAACCGATTGAATGTGAAGTAGTTCCGGGCGTCGGCTATGAATATTCTTTCACTAAGGTGTGTTTATTTCACTCGAGGGATACCGTTTATAATGTAATAAAAGACACTTGGCAAGTTTTACAAGAGAGAATCCAAACTATATTATTCGAGGACGGAAAAAAAAAAAATTAAACCGAATAATCCTATGTTACTTGGAAGGAAAAGCTTTGCAAGGAGAGTGACTTTTTTGTGGAGGGCAATAAAGGGAAGAAGAAGCTCGAGAAAAAGAGTGCATTTCTCGGATAAAGATGAAGTATTAGGGATTTTGAGTCAAGGGAGGATTTATTAGGGTGTGACTTAAATTACCTTAATTATGTTTTGGAGAAGCCTTGGAAAACAAGGAGTATATTTTCTAATTTAGTATGTGTTTAAATTAGAAAAAGATAATATTTTCTAATTTAGTATGCGTTTAAATTAGGAAAAGATTGTGTTTAGCCTATTTAAAAAGAGGATGATTATGTATGATTTTCATAATCCAAAAAGAGATGAGAAAAACTTGTGAGAGAGTTTCGTGAGTATTTTTTTTGAGAGTTGAAGCGTCTCAATCTTGTAATCATAAATCTATACTAAGTTTTTCTAGTGGATTAGGCTTGAGGGGCCGAACCGGCAAATAGTTGTGTGTTGTGTTTGTTATTCGTTGTTCTTAATTGTTTGGTTATTTGTTGTATGATCCTTTGTCGTGGGTGTAATATTCCCAACAAGTGGTATCAAGAGCCGAGATTCGAGAAGATAATCATACAACTTGGAGAGGCCATTACGAGAAGAACGAAAAGTTTGTGTTTTGGCTTCGTCAATCCTGCACAACGGTGGTAAAATTGACATTGTGGGTTCTGTTAACCGTTGGATCTCGTCAATTTGGAGTGTAGGATTCACTAGACAACATATATCTACAATCTCACTGAAGGGATTCCGTTTGACATTACCAACAAGAGTTATAAGTGCGGACCGAAGTTCGGCCTCAGAATAGTGTGTTTTGACCAGAATTTTTTGAAAAGCAATTTTTTGTTGGTTTTTTACTGCTCTAGGGTTGTGTGTTTTGGATTGCTGTTTTAAAAAGATGGCAATATGTCAAAGTTCTCGATCCCGATGTTTGATGGGAAAATGGATTTTACGATGTGGAAGATGACGATTGAGGATGTGTTGGTACAACAAGGTATTGATGAAGCTTTGGAGGAGAAACAACCAGCAGAGATGAAATATGAGCTTTGTGAAGACGATGCAGAAGAAAGGCATTCAGTACAATTAGGTTCATGTCTCCTGAAATCAAATACATACAATGTTTTGAAGGAGAAGACAACCGAAGGAATTTGGGACAAGCTCACGAATATAATGCATCAAAGTCGTTGACGCATAGATTATTTTTGAAGATGGAATTGTATTCGTTGAAACTTGAAGAGGGAAGTAATCTGCATGATCACATTAATTCTTTTAATCCGTTGGTTTGTCAGTTAGCTAATGTAGATGATGCTATTAAAGATGAAGAACAAGCCTTGTTGATGTTGTCATCATTACCGAAATCATATAAGTCGTTTGTGCAGACTATGTTGACGGGGAGGACCATTTTGACATTTGAGGATGTGCTAAAGGTGTTGCGTGGATAAATGAGAGAATATAAACGGTGAATGATAGTCCACGATAGCGATAAATTGTAACTCGCAGATGACTCTATGAAGAGGTAGAAATTCCACGCGGTAGTTCGAAAGGGCGTTCTAAGTCTCGAATGGGAGAAGATCGAGACATGAGTGTTGTCGAATGCTACTATTACGGGGATACGGGTCATATGCAAGTAAGGTGTCCTCAATTTCGTGAAGACTTGAAGTGTTTAAGAGATTCGAAGGGAAAAAGGAAAGTTGACGGTGGTGAGATTGAATGTAGTTGAACACTGGGAGTAAGTTTTCATATGACAGGAAACTCCAATGGATGGAATTTTAAGAGAGGAAAAACCAAAGTGGGTGTTGGATAATGCAGCGTCATCACATATATGCAATGATCGTGCTATGTTTGAGACGTTGAACGGCAAGGGACAATTTGGTGAAATCAAAGTGGGTAGTAAGAAAATGATGAAGATTGAAGGTGTCGGGAGTGTATGTTTTAAGCTTCATGATGGAAGTGTGAAAACCGCTTTGAATGTGAAGTATGTTCCGGGTGCGGCTAGGAATATTCTTTCACTTGGTGTGTTGATGTCCCGTGGGTACCGTTATATTGTAAGAAAAGACACTTGCAAGGTTTACAAGAGAGATCAACTAGTTATTCGAGGACGGAAAATACCGAATAATCTATGTTACTTGGAAGGGGAAGCTTTGCAAGGGAGGACTTTTTGTGGAGGCAATAAAGGGAAGAAGAAGATCGAGAAAAGAGTGCATTTCTCGGATAAAGATGAAGTATTAGGGATTTTGAGTCAAGGGAGGATTTATTAGGGTGTGACTTAAATTACCTTAATTATGTTTTGAGAGCCTTGGAAAAACAAGGATATATTTTTCGAATTTTAGTAATGTGTTTAAATTAGAAAAGGAGAATAATTCAAATGTATAATGCATTTAAATTAGAAAAAGATTGTGTTAGCATATATAAAAGAGGAGATTATGTATGATTTTCATATACCAAAAAGAGGTGGAGAAAAAACTTGTAAGAGAGTTTTTGTGAGTATTTTTTTGTAGAGTTTGAATGCGACTCAATCCTGTTGTAATCATAAAATCTATATTAAGTTTTTTCTAGTGGATTAAGGCTGAGAGGGCCGAACCGGCAAATAATTGTGTGTTGTGTTTGTTATTCGTTGTTCTTAATTGTTTGGTTATTTGTTGTATGATCCTTTGTCGTGGGTGTAATATTCCCAACAAAACCATGGTTCAAACCTCGATGAGTGGACATCTTGGAGTGGTCAAGGAAAAGTCCATAACGGCCACGGGAACACCGTTAGGCATGTATATCGGAGACAAAAAGGATCAACTTCTCCGGATAACCTGAACATGGATCCTTTTTCTTTTTCTTCTTTACCTTCATTGGTGTATTTCAGCTCCATTCACACTAGAATTGTCAACATAGACTCATGTGTTGGTCCTTTACCACTTATGCAATTGATAGTCACACTTTGGGAGATGACGAGGAGTAATTTTATTTCATTTCCAAGTCAGACATATCATTGTTTTTTTTAGTATCCACTTGTTTGTGTGGTCACACATTTTTACGGTTTTCGCCAAGTTTACTTTTCCCCCCATGGGAGCAAACACATTCCTAGCCACCACTGAGATTGATGGGCATCTATTATAGCTAATTACTGAGCACACTTTGAGAAAAGAAATAATACTTAAACATCGGTCATGGATATGCATTAATGTTGTGGCAAATTGGACATGTTGGGTAACAAGATCACACAAAGAGCTAGTATGATGACAAAAAAACTAGGACATAATATCTACTTTTGAGTGTGGGTTGAAACGTGTTTGCCCGATCATCACAGACCCTTTCTTTTCTCATCTGTTGATGTGTTTAATTTTAAATGAAAACTACATTAACACAATAATAATCCAACTTCTCAAAATGATTTAGGTGGTTTTATGCATTTGAATCCCTCAGATCACTTTTGACCCCTTCCCTTTTAATTTAAACCGTTTTGCTTAGTCTACCTGACTTGTAAGAGAAGAAACATAACTCAGATTGCCGTTTATCGACCGGTTTAGAAGTAAATGGTACGAGATTATCACCTTAACTCTGATGCAATCTACAGTATATGACTAATTTTAATCCATTCTTAATCGTTTTTATTGGCAGTATTGCAGTAACACTCTCATGACTTTCAATCAACCCAATGTAATTGATGTGCGGTGAAGTTCAACTTGAAAGCACGGTAAAAGAACAATGACTAGTGATGGGTGTCTCACAATTTAAGGGTCATTGCGATAATGCACTTTTTTTTGAACAGTGACTCTTTACTCGTCGAACCTTACTACACTTCTTAAGAAGGTCGTAGGCATATGCACCAATGTTTTCCTTGTTTTATAATGAAAATCACTATAAGGTCACTTTTATCAATGGTATATAACATCAACAGCCCACCTAAGGTAAGGAGATTGTACGTGTGTGTGATTATTCCAACGTAGTAACAACTTATGTTGCATGCATGAGTATGTAGCACTTTAAAGATCTCATGGTTGTGTATTTCTTGACTCATGCACATGAGATCTTAATGGCATGCAAGTCTTACATGGAAGGAGGTTTTCTTGGGGGTGCGAACTGGGAAGGAGCCTTAATAGACGCATTTGTCAAAATTGGGGCAAAGGATACTCAAGATTTCCTTTCCTTATTGGTGAGCAATATTTTATTATGATTAGGGTTATTGCCAATATAGTCTGGGTACGGTCAACCCCAACTCGAACCTTGTAACTTTTGTGTCAATATAATCCTTTCAATGTTTGTCCGGTCGGTTGGGTATTGGGTCAGAATGGGTTTCAATCGAAGCGTGCCCTGTTTTGTTTACTTTAAAACACATTTTTTCGTATTAAATTATATAGAAGATGTACGAGTAATAGTTAACCGGTTATTATGATTGGTTCAGAACATAGAAATTACAACAGTTATTATTAGGGTTGACTAATAGAATCCTCTATACATAAGAAACAGACATTAGGCGACTTTGACCCCAGTTGACCTCCTCGACTCATTTGAATACGACTCCTTTTTGCAAAATTTGATACTGATCTTTTTGTGGCCGAGTTGATACTAAGTCATGTTACCATCTGTTAAAAGAAGATATGACAGAGGAGGCGGCACTATCCACTTTACCCGAACCAAATGGTGAGGGATATGATACTTTCATTTCTGTTCTAACTGAAATAATTTAATCGACCCACGAATGGGTTTACGTGTGGGTCGTGTTTTTTTTTTCTTTCGAATTTTCTACACCAAACTTTAACCCACTTACTAGGCAAAATTCTTCCCTACCAAATTGAATATTAAAATTATCAACTATTTGGTAACACAAAGGAATATTTTCATTTTCATTACCTGTTAACACTAATTGTTGACCCAACATAAAATGTAATAAAATACAATTCTCAGTCCAATCATCCATATCTAAAAACCAACCAAAACATGTTTGCCTAAATAACTCTTCACGTTTAGTGCCCCTAATTAAATTTCTAATCGTTTTGATCAAAGTTAACTTACTCCTGCATGTCACAAAAACACGTGGTACCTAAAATTAAACATAAACATATATTACTAGAAATACAAACATCAAATAAAAAATACAAAATTACGTAACATACAATTTTTTTTACCTCGATATCGCTCAAATCCATCTTGTTAACGTAGTAACAAAAAATCAATACTTTCACACAATGACCCGAGCAAAACAACTTAACAAAACCTCAAAAAACCACAAACCCGCCAACAAATATTTAGGATATTTCGTTCAATAAACAAATGCTCTTTGGTTTTCAATTGTTGTTTGAATTTTACATTACAACAAGTATGATTTATAGGATCATATAGGATACGAATTATGAAAATTTACAATTTTGATACTGTTTGAAATGACATATCTTTAGCAGGCATTAGTCATTTCGTAACATGGAATTGATAAATCAAAGTTTGCTTCCCAAAATATTCTCACTGTCCATGCAATACCTAATTATCAAAATCAAACAAAAAAATATTAAAAAACGAAAAAACTAAAATAATAACGTATTCTCACTGTCCAAAACACGCGAGGAACTGCAAAACACTATTTATCAAAACGAAACAAAAAAAATAATAATAAAAAATCGGAACTCACTCAAAATATCACGCGAGCAACTTTTTTTAATTTTTTTTTTCAAAAATCGACTAAACCATGGAGGAAGTGACACGTGTTCATCGAGTTGCTAGCCCTCCAAAACACGCGAGCAACATGACTATTTTGGAAAAGTCAGATTGGCTTGATTTCTGCAAGATAAGTGATTTTGTAGTTGGTTTATTTCGTAAATTTCACATCTCATTATCCAGAAGATACAATATCTTCAATGGTCATTGATGCAAGCTCATCGTCTTCCATGTTGGTGTCTTCCATCATATCAGTCGACATATCTTTGTTTCTTTTCTTTAACACAATTTTCTTTACGTAATCACTATAAAATATTTATTATTCTTATAAATTACCATAGAGATTAATACAATAATAAAATATAACTTGATGATGCAAAATCAAAACTAATAAAAAATTTGTTGGCCGCGTATTTATTTGGTCGTGCTAAACATTTGATTGTCATTAATATTTTATTAAGTCATGTGCTAAAAGCATATGGTGTACATTGTAAAACTCGTGTTTCAAGATATACCCATTGTTTGTGCAGGTAATGGGTTCCTTCGATAAGAGTTAATCGTTAAGATATCTATTTTATGAAAACAATATTGATCGTTGTGTTAACATATCATTACCCAATTTTTTTCCTGTTTGTTTTCATGAAAAACGAAAAAAAAACAATAATTATCGTAGAATAAAAGAGTAGTAATTTAAAGAGTATTGAATTACTTCTCTTTGATAATCATTAATATGTTTTATCGTTTATTAGACACCCCGAGGAGAAAAATACCTATCAACAATGATTGGATTTCTGTTTCTTCTTTGGATCGGATGGGTTGGGTCACCCATATTTGATTATTGATTTTTTATTTGTGTCACCCAAGATGCATGTATATTTAGTTTTTTAAAACTTGATGCATTTACTATTATCGTCTAATGGTAGATGTGTTTGTTTCTGGTATAATATATATATATATATATATATATATGATAAAGATCAAATAAAAAGACAAATATTCGTGAGAAGGATAAAAAAATTTATTTATTTTTAAAAAGTTCTTAAAAAATTCTAATTCTAAAAAAATTCCACAAGATCGTGCATGTTGGTGCATGAAAAAGTTGTAAAGGAAGTTTTTCTAAAAGTGGATAATTTTACCGGAAAAAAATTATGAAAAAAAACGTTTGTGCATTAAATCGGTTTTTTGTGCATCAAAAATTCGTTTTTGTACCCAACTTCTTTTGACTTTTTGCATCAAAATTTTATTGCGCATCAAACTATACCAAGTCAAAAAATTTGTGTATCAAAATTTTTTTGTGCATCAAAATTTCTTTTTTTGCGCATTAAAAAAACGTATAAAAACTCAAAATTAGAAAAACTTCTTTTACAAAAGTTTTATGCACCAACATACCTGATTTAATGGATTTTTTTTAGAGTTTTTCGAGAACTTTTTAATTTTTTTTTCTTTTTATCCTTCTCACAAATATTTGTCTTTTTATTTTAACCTTCCTCTCTCTCTCTCTCTCTCTATATATATATATATATATATATATATATATATATATATATATATATATATATATATATATATATATATATATATTTATATTATATATTATTATATATATATATATATATATATATATATATATATTTTATTAGATATTTATATAAAGGAGAACTTTATTTTCAGCCCATTTAAGTGCGAGAACTGTGAGAACCTTTTTTAAAATCAAGAAAATATATGCATATCGTCAATAATCGTATGAATCCACCCATGTTCTTCGGTATCATCATGAACTCTTCATCTTCTTTCACAAAACCTTACACTCGGCCGCAATACTGCCATTGCATGCCCTATAAGAACATACATGCACACCTTCAAATAAAAAATTTGTATTTCCAATTTCTCATCAAATTCATTAGAACAAATATGTTTTTTAAAACATATCTGTTCTTTTTAGAACATATGTGCAGAAATACAATTATTGAAGGCGTGCATGTATGTTTTTGAAAGTTCTCGCACTTAAAATGGTAATAAAAATAAAGTCTCTCTCTCTCTCTCTCTATATATATATATATATATATATATATATATATATATATATATATATATATATATATATATATATATATATGTTAGTACAAAAATAGTGGGTTGAGGATTAGAAGAAGTGAACTCACTAAGAATGGAGATTCCTAGCTTATTCTTCAAGGTTTGATTTGTGCTAAGTGAAAGTAAGGGGTGATTTCCTGCTAAGATAAAAGAACACCATCAGCCTTACCGCGGGAGGGGTGTCTCGCGATTAGACTCCAGAGAATCAGTATTGGTTATAAGTGGTATGTGTGTAAATGAGTGGTGGAAATCATACCGTTAGGAGTGTTTTAATGACTCCTTTTATAGACCGGTGTCGCTGTCGACTACATGGGTCACGAGAAGAGGTTTCCCTTATTATCCAGTGGGTAATAGGGTAGTTACTGTAGGGTCAACATCGTTGGATGCGTCATGATTTGTTGCATAGTAGCAGAAGTCAGAGCACTTCTCGTTTGTTATCCCTATTTGGGCGTTGACGTTCTCTCTTTGGTTTCCCATGCAGTCTTCTTTGCCTTATTTAGTTGAGTCACGGGTATTCCCTTTGTTGGGAAGTGATATCCAATTGCGGGTGAATCGTGGTTACGGCATGCTGCCGGTCATACGGTGTGCCCGCAGAACAATCTTGTACGGATGCGGATTGTGGGCTGTTTCTGTGTGCTGGTCGCGGTTGGTTCTGGGCTGTTCTTGAGCCCTTCCCGTTGTTGGGTATCAGCCCGTTGTTTTTTGTTTAGTCCGGACTCAGGGTCCGGATAATACTATACATCATCATGTTCCTCCAGTCTAGTATGTTTTTCGTGCGAGCTTCAAAGCGGGCCAGAGGGTGCTGAATCTGGATCCGTTCCCCATCTTTCAGAGGAATTTGTGTCTTCCTCTCTCACCCCTACACTTGAGCCTGATGTTCCTGAAATGTTCAGACGCGCCGTGTGCCTGAGAGGTTTGTTGTTACAAGCTCCAGTTCTGAGCATGGTAATACTTATGTCTCTTTAAGGGTTAAGTCTCCTTTACCGCATGTTACAGCTATGAGCCTTAATGCTAGATTTATTGACAGAGCCAGGGCTTTTTCTGTTCCTTGGGATAATGCTGAAACTTCTACTTCCGTTCTAGGTGAAGGGTCACCCGTTGATGAAATCTATGAGTCCCAGACCATCGATTATGCTATTGCTCAAGATGTTTACGTTCCTGAATGAAATATCACTAATGATGCTCGGGTAGATAATCTTGCCCTCTGCCGTAATCTGCTTGATCATATTACTCCGCCTGGATACTGGGCCACTCTCCACAACCAAACTAATGCTAGGTTTCTTGGTATGTGCTTAATTACACATACCCTTTTACCTAATTAAATGAGCTAAAATGACCAATAATGACAAAAAACAGACATAAAATGCTAAATATATGTTTGTTTTGCTTTGTGTACTATGCAGGTAATAGATATTCAGAAAAAGGACAAATATGAAGCCAAAATCGACAAAGTCGAGCTCGAGAATGGATAGAGCGTGAAAAGTCAAAGTCAAAGTCAAAGTCAAAGTCAAAAAGTTAACAATTCAAAGACGAAGCCGAAAGAAATCATAAATGTGCCAACCCGCACCCAAGTTAATGGGCCGGGTCAGCCCATTAATCATCAACTATAAGCCTTATATGATTTAAAAGCCCAAAACCTTTTTTAATCCTAAACCGGCCAAAAACCAATCCTAAGCCCATTACAACACTTAACCATTTAACCCATTAACCCCCTTTACACCATTAGTCCTTAAAGTTTTACACTGTTAGTCCTTAAGGACTAACATGGTTAGTCCTTACACCCTAACCCCGTTACCCTTTACCCTGCCCTAGTTAAATATACACCCAAAACAATTTTCCCGCCAATACACTATTTATGTGTCACTCTCACCTCGACCCCTGCTCCAAAATACAAACCCATCACTCTCACCTTCAACCCCACTTCACAAACCAACAAATCCACCTTGGCAATCCTCTATTTTCTTATTGGTTGATGGGACAATGACTAGAATCAAGGGCTGTGATTCATGAACTTGGAGCCAAAGCAAAATGAAGGGCTATGATGAAGACTTCGAGCTCACTCACACAAGAAACACACCTTCAAGACCTAGAACCTTCTCATTCGGCTATAAAAGAGAAGACCATTGGCAGCCAAGAAAGGGAGTTTTTTTATCTAGTCTTAAGTAGTTTTTAGAATAGCTTATTTACTGTACTTTACTACTTTTCAAATCAACTTAGTGTAGTTTGTTTCAAGTCTTGTAAAAGTTTTTAAGTATTAATGAAATTTCAAGTTTATGAAAAATTCTGTGTTTAGTATTAAGAGAATGTTATATTTATGGTTCAATAAGCTCTAATAAGCTCTTATATAACCTGTTTTCATAAAGCAAATTAGACTTTAACACAGCTTTAAGCTTTTAAGAAAATTTCACCAAAAATTACCCCAAAAAGTACCACAGCTTTATTTGGAAGAAAAGCCAAACCTGAAAGGGCTTTTAAGACCTTACCAGATTGTTTTTTTTTAAAGAAGCTAAAGCTTGTTGATAAGCTCTAAGAGCATTTATTTCCCTTATTTAAGCAAAAGGTTTTGTAAGCCTTCATTTCTTAAGTTTTCAGCTTATTTACTGTTGGCTTATTCCATTGCTTATTTTACTGCTTATTATTTCTTATTTATGCTTGTTATTAATGTTTGTTGTTTATTTATGCTTTCTTGTAGTTTAAATTTTCTTGGTTCATGTTTTGAGTTAAAACTGTTAGATATAGCTTAATATAGTTTACTGATTCAAAAGTGCTTTTCTTCTGTTGTGAATTGCTTAATATTGATTGTTTGTTATCTGTTTTTTAATAAACTTAGCTTAAATCATTAAAAAATCAGTTTAAAAATGGATTTGGAATGCTTAAAGGAGTGTTTGGGTTAAGAGGCAAAATGGGTCAAGATAAGTTTTAAAACTGTTTGGGTCACTAAGCCATCTTTAACAAGCCCTTTTAAGTTGAGTTAATATGTTTTAAAAGTTTTTAAAGTGAAAAATCAAGTTTTAAGGTGTCTTGTATATGTTCCTTGAATCTGTGTTTTTGAAATCTGTTCAAACTGTTTGTTCAGTGATTTTTGCTTAAAGGATGTTTGAAGGACATGTTTATGCTTTATTTGGTCTCAAAATTCAGTAGACAAGAGTTGGTCAATTGCACTTTAGTCTTGTGGTTTTGATACTAAAATCTGTCAAAGCATTTTTTAGTTGTTAAAATTTTAAAAAGCCATTTTTCAATTACAAATTTAGCTTAGTTAATTTTAATTTTAGAATTTAAAATTTCTTGCATAAGTAGTTTGTAGTCCATATTTGATCTGTTTCAACTTATTTTGTATTTTAAACTTATTTTAATAGCTTAAAAGTAGGCTTACAATTAGCTTTTAGTCTTGTGTAAAACTTGATAAAAACCAAAAATATAATTCAAGTAGCTTTTTCTTTAGCCTTTTTTCATAACTTATAAGTGTTTCAAACTGCTTATTCTTTGCTGACTCTTGTAGGTTATGGTATAAAGTTGCTTTCCATTTAGGTCATTAAGCCATAAGGATAGCTTATGGCCTTTAAAAATTAGCTTAAAAGTAGCTTGTTAGCCTGCATAGTCTGTCTTTAAGTGCATTCTGTCTTAATGCTTTTAAGTCCTTTCTAGCTTATTTTAATTGCTTATCTTTGTTCCTAAGTGCTTATTAGGTCTAGGATAGGATTTGTTTTTAGCTTATTTGCTTTTCTTTTGCTTAATGAGTCCAATAAGCCAAAACAGTTTTAGCTTTTAAGTGCAAACTGTCTTATTGCCCTTAAGTGCTTTTAGCTTATAATGTCAGCTTATTTGTGGTCCTTTCTGCTTATTTGAGTCTAGTATTAGGTACATTTAGCTTATTTAGAAGTTGTCGTAGCTTATAGGGTCTTTTAGACTTGTTAAGTTAAAGCTTAAAAGATTAACAAGCTTTTAAGCATTTATGTCACTTTATTTAGCTTTTTTATAGCTTATTTTTAAGTTATGTTAAAAGTTCTTTTTGTAAATGTTGCTTAGTTTTGCTTATGTTTTAGTTTGTTAAAAAGAAAATAATAAAAAAATATTCAAAAAGGGAAGCCACAAGGGTCGAACCTGTGACCTTCCTTCTCATAGCATACACCTTAACACACCACACACTCACCAACTGCCCTGGGGTTTTTTTCGTTTATAACATTGCACAATTTAATACTTAACACCTTTTTGCCTTATAAAGCTATCAACCCTTTTTAGCTTATTAACAGCTTATTCCAATAAGCTGTTTGAACCCTTTTATTTTTCTTAAGTTCTAAATTGTTCAAAGCACTTTTCCTAATTTTTTCAGATTTTTCCAAATTAGTTTAGTATTTTTAATTATTTTTTAGATTAAAACTATTTTTAATTCATAATAAATAAAATAAAAGTCAAGAAAATATAATTATTTTTTCTAAAAATTTTATTAATCATTTAGGACGTTTAAAAATTAAATTTACATTTTTAGGTTTAAATTTTGATAGTTTAGGTTTTAAGTCTCGGTTTTCGATTCCCGTTATCATTTTTAGTGTTTCAACCTTATTGCTTTTGTTTTTGCTTGCATTTACTTGTTTTTACATTTCATTTGTAGAAATAGAATCCAAATCAAAATTTTATTATTCAAACACGCTATCACGAACTTAAACTAGATTCTCAATTCACACCTCGTCGGGAAACGACCCGGAAAGGTTTTTTTTGGACTTTACTTTGGATAAAAGTAATTCCTTCTTTAAAAACCTTACGGAATACTTACCACTCTCTCTTCTTAATTGATATTTTGGTTATATATTATATATATGTATTAAGCAATTATTACTTTATATATATGTATAATTCTTAAAGGATCAATTTTTGGCGCCGTTGTCGGGGAGGTGTGTGCGATTATCGTGTTTCGTTCGAAGATTAGTGTTTAAAGACCCTTCCTCGTGAAGTTATCGTTTTCATTTGTGAATATTTTCTTCTTATATAAAAATACAAAAATATTTTACACTTCTATTTTTATTTTCTTTTAATATTAAAAATAACCGTTTGTTAATTGTCGTTTCGGCTCACCTTTAGATTACAAAATATAAGAGAGGTATAAGGAGGTTTGATTCGACGAACTTCGACCCGAAAGGAGAAGGTTTTTAAAACGCTTCGCGCTTACCCGCTCCTCCGCTTCTTTGTGCAGTAGTGATTTAAATAATTGTGTTTATAAACAAGTGATTAAATCTAATAAATTTGTTTTGTCCAACATGGTGTTTTTATTTGGTTTTAGTTATTATAAGTAGATTCATATGTTCAGCTTAATATATGTCAATGATCATATTAGTTCAGCCCTTCATGAAACCTCTAACCTGAATGATCAATCTATAGCATGCTAGACTGGGTCATGTCAACTTTAAGAGGATGCAAGATATGTCTAACGATGGGTTAATCCCAGCTTTTGACATGAACACTAAAAAGTGTAAGACTTGCATGCTGAACAAAATAACTAAGAACGTAAAACTGATGTTTTGGAGCTGATCCACAGTGATTTATGTGATTTACATGCTACTCTCTCTTTAGGGAATAAGAAATACTTTATGACATTTATTGATGATGCTTCTAGGTTTTGCTATGTTTATTTATTACATTTAAAGGATGAAGCATTATATAAATTCAAAGTATTCAAAACTGAAGTTGAATTACAACAAGGGTCCTTGATCAAAAGATTCAGGACTGATAGGGGAGGTGAGTACATGGATATTCTGTATTTTCAAGATATTTTCCTGTTGAGCATAATTTTTCAAGATTGTTTCAAAAAGAAAGTTTCAAATTCTTTCAAAATTGTGTGCTCAACAAACTCCCACTCCAAGTTTTCACTCTAATCTTTTATCGAGGGGGAGTATAATAATATGATTCATTTTGCATGCTCGTATGTTTTCCCAAGACTTAGTTAGACTCATGTGAATTATCAGACATTAACTTATTTTTAAATTCACTAATTGTCAAAAATGGTCACTACATATGCAATTTTAAGGGGGAGAATAGTGATTAAAATGTGATCAATACGGATTAATAATGGATACGATCTTCAATTTATAAGTGTGTTTCCAAACCTCGCATGTGCAAAAATCTTTCATAATATGGTGCATATGTGTAGAGGGAGCTTTTTGGTAACTTTAAAAACTCTCAATGTTTCATAAATGATTTCTTAGACACGTTGACTGATTTTTTCAAATGGTTTTATGGATCTTCATGGCAATACCCAAAGACCGACCAACTGTTATCTCTCAAGGAGGTATAAGAAGGTTAAGGTTAGGAATATTCGTTCCATGATCCAGCCAGAACCGGAGGGATCTACCCAGGAACACTTCATTAGATAGAGTAGAAGTCCTATTTATGATTGAAAAAAGGAGTAAAGTGAGATCGGGAAGAATGTTATCCAAGGCATGAGTTATCACCAGAACAAACCCAACAAGGTGATAATGAGGACGCGTTGGTTTAACATTGAAGGGGTTGAAGAATTAAAAAGAATTGTAAGGATAAAGGGTGAAAAGAAAGAAGCCCTCCAAACAACCTTAGGCAGAAACCGAGTCAATACATAATCTATCGGTAATCACAAAGATGAATCTGATATTTAAGACAAGTCATCATGGACCCCAAGTGATTGCAATGCACAACCCAACCCAGCTACTCAGGCCTTTCTCTCAAAGAAAGTTTTGTATCATTTCTTTTTACGGAGATCCACACCTTTTTCATTGCTTTCTCCATTCTGAGATCAGTGAAATTAAAAAGGTGGCCAGTCGCTCCCAGCCTCCGGATTACCAAATAAACAAATGCGCACGTTATAGAGTCTAGAGCCAACGAATCCAAAGAAATCTCACTAGGACACAAATTCCAATAGACAAAATGTCGCATATCATTATAAACAACATTGGTATCAAACAGTCCAACGCATATCCTTGTGGTAATTGCCAGAAACATTCAAGTGATACTCTTTATATTCATAGTGATGAATGGAAATCCTTCCATAGTCAACATCAAACAGCTCTGCGATAGGTGAATTTTGAGATTCCTAAATTGAAATCATGCTTGTGTCAATTGATATCATTTTTGGTCCATAATATGAATTGACGACTCAATAAAAAGATAGTAAGTATCCTGATTCACTCTTACCGTGTTTGTCTGCTTTGAGACGCTCGGTAACGAGAACGCTAGTGGCAGCTGCGAAACCCTGTCAAGGAAATTCTTTTTGAAATTCTACCTGATCACGAAGGCAGTATTTATACTGATTAACGGGGAACCGTGGTTATTGCAACCCGTAACCGACGAAGTGACAAAGACTCTTTCCATCCAGTATGTTTATCACTAAACCTATACTTGCAGGTTTTCCCGAGGTAGCAAGCTTCTAGTCCATGTCGAGTCAAGATTCAAGACCTCATTGCTCAGATCGACCAAGAAATACATAATGAAACTCAGCAACATGTGTCGAAGTCTTTTGCAAATTCCTGATGTACAAGCACTTCCCTCAAAAGAAATTTTCGACAAGATTGCCAGACAATAAACAAAGATATATCTTACAATGATCAAGTACTACTCCTACATGAAGTGGTATAAGTAATCATGTTAAAGAAAATGTTGAGGGAGATTGTTAGCAAGCTTTCAAGACCTTGAGCATGAGGGGGGAGACACAAGTTCGCAAGGAGCATAAAGATTCAGGATAAAGATTCAAAAGATCTCAGTAGTCAAGACAAATCACGGCCAAAGACCATGATATCAGTATTTAGTTCCTAAGAAAATCAAGTTAAAGATCAGATCCAAGATACAAGCATGCAAAAGGAATGTATTGCTTTATTTACACATACTTTTACCTAATAAATGAGCCAAAATGACCAAAAACAGACATTAAAATGCCAAATATAGAAGTGTGTTTTGCTATTTATGATGTGCAGGTAACGAATATTCACTAAAGTGGACAAAAACAAAACCAAAAACCACAAAACCTATGCACGTGTATGGAAAAGAAGCGTGACGAAGTCCAAAGTTTTAACCCAAAAATCAAAGTCTAAAAGTCAACCAATATAAGTAACCAAGTCAAAAGTCCAAATACTAAGCCGAATCCGAAAGAAATGTTTAAATGGGCCAACTCTTACCCATCTAAATAGTCGGGTCCAGCGCAATTATAACATGTATGTAGACCAAACAAGCCCAAAACGACCAAAAAACACCCAAATATGAACAAAAATCCTCTTTAATCCATAACCGGCCTAACCAAGAAATAATAAAACCCATGTACCCACTTAAATATAACACCCTTATTATTTTTTTTGGCACCATTAGTCCCCTATGTGGTTTTACACTGTTGGAGCCTTAAGACTAACGTGTTTAGTCCCTTGTGACTAATACCAATAACACCAAACCCTCGTACCCTGTCCCGTTAACCCTGTTATCCAAAATCAAAAATTTCCCACCAAAACCACTATTCACCCATCCCTATCATTTTCACCTCAACCTCTGCACCCCTTTAACAAACCCATCACTCTCAACCAAACCCCACTCCATAAACTGCCAATTCCACCTTGGCAGTCCCATAACAATTGATTGGACAAGAGAAATCAAGGGCTTAGATTGCAAGACTTGGAAAGCAAGATGAATGGATGGCTATGATAAGGGTTTCGAGCTCACTCACACAAGAAGCACACCCTTTCTTTCTCCTAACATAGAAAACACACAAGAAGACCCCAAGACTTTGATATCTATCTATAAATAGGACTATTGTAAGCCCTTGAGGAGAGAGTTTTTAGTTTTTCAGCTTATATTAAGTATTTTTAGCTTATTGTATTTTTCTAAAAGCCTTGTACTGTTTTTCTTAAGTTAATGAAATTTAAGTTTTAATGTTAAAATCATATTTTTATGTTAATGCACTTTATGTTTTAAAAACATTTTATAAGCTCTCTTAAGCTGTTTTACTATTAACTTAAGCTGTTTACTTAGGCATTATAAGCTTGTCCATAGCTTATAGTGTTTTAAGTTCTTTTCACTCAAAAATCACTCATAAGCTAATTTGGAAGATAAGCTAGTTTTGAAAGGGCTTATGGACTTCCCGGCTTGTTTAATACAAGCTGGAGCTTAGTAGATAAGCTCTTTTGAGCAATTTATACCCTTGTTTGTGTAAAGGGTCTTGTAAGTTCACTTATTTCATTTTAGCTTATTTACTGTTGGCTTATTATATTGCTTATTTTACTGCTCATTAGTACTTATTTATGCTTATTATTATTGTTTAATGCTTATTTATGCA